>PNEQ01119021.1:69659-101071 GCA_003012365.1 Medauroidea extradentata
GGGGGGGGGGGGGAGTCAGTTGGAAGCCATTCCAACCCCTTAAATCCACTTCCTGGGTTGCGGGGTCCTGTCTGACACGAAAGCTGACGAAGAGAAACTACCGACACCCATGTTCTTTTGTTTTTATTTCTCTCTCTGTCTCGGTCCCTCTCTCTCTCTCTCTCTCTCTCTGAGAGGAGTGTGTGGTGGAGAAACATCCCTATATACGGCTTCCCGAGGCTCTCATCTCTTCGCCTAGCCGTCGTCTGTTCACTCGGACATAACCCAGATCCGCAGTTTCCACACTACAGGTTGTCAAAGGAAGGTCGCAGTGCTTTGCGACGCGACTGCGCATTACAGTATCCGGAAAGAGAAGAAAGACCACGTGGAACTGACTAGCAGATACAAGACGGGCAAAACATCGTACATAGAACAAGTGTTTTATCAACGTCACACGTGGAATAAATATCTAATATTCATTCCTTTTGTTTCGACGTCTTCAGAGAATTACACACCGCCTGAAATGAACCCGTGTGCCTTAGAAGATTTTTGAAGCCTTCAGCTCATGATAAAATAAATTTTTTTGGTGTGTCATAAAATTGTGTTTCATCCCTTTCATTTAAAGTTAGGAAGAAAAATTTAAAACTTGTCATTCTTACTTAACAAAATACCCTGTTCTATGCACAGGTACACTGTTAAAAAAATTTCCGTAAATTCACATAAATATTTACAGGAAAGTATTTTAATTTTACGGAAGTGGCTTCTGTAATATTTTGTTTATGGAAATTTGTCCATCTTGCCAGTTTACGGATGTTTGACCGTAACTTTCCATAAATTCATGAAAATATGTTTCTACAATTTAAAGCGTATTTCACTGTGTTTCTAAAAAAAAGTGGTATTAATAATCACTATGAATCCTGGATGTCAAATACAAAACTTGTCTCTTATAAAGTTGATATCTTGCAACTGCATGGAATTCAATTACTCATAAATTGTCACTGTGGTTCAATGGTTAGAACTTTTGCCTGGCAGTTATAAGGTAGTGGGTTCGAATCCCAGAAACTTCGAAAAAATTTTCAGATTACTAAATAGTGCGTCAAACTCTCGATAACACATAGCTAATAAGAAAATGTAGTATTTCTAGAAAATTGAGTGCTAGAGGATTAAAGAAATTTAAATTTTTTTTACAGAAAACGGATTGTCCGTTATTTTACAGAGGGTTCCGTTGTCAAGAAAAACTGAGTGTCCGTTACTTGACGAAAATTTCTGGATAATTTTATGCCAGTACTTTTCCGTAATTTCACAGAAATTTTTTCTAACAGTGTACTTCTTTAACTGTTGCTGCTATGGCAAACGATTTGCGTATCGTATACTGTCAGTTGAAACAGTCTGATATTTTCCTTTTGTATACTAAGATATATCAACTTATTAGTTAGGATCACCGGTTTGGTCAGTGTAGGAGTTAAAAACTTCAAAATGTTGAAATAATGTCCATGCACAAATAAACACGCATTTATCAAGCATCTAAAGTTTAGGAATATATTAATTTTTTCGTTTCTTACATGTAAATGTTCAATAATGAAATGCCTCTACAATACATTCCAATGGTAGCTTCCCAACCTATAAATATATTCTCCTAGCTACTAGTTGAATTTCTAATTACCTGGATATCGGCGTGACAGTAAGATATACAGCCTACCCACTGAGTGACACACCTGTTAAGTTTTTTAGTACGTTACATCGTAAAATTATTACGTTAAAATAAAGGAGTGGAATAACCTTTAATAGTATATATTTCATGTTCCAATAAGGAATGAAAAATATTTCTCATTTCAATAATTTAAAAATGTAGACAAATATGGAAATGAGATTCATATTTACGCTTTCATAAACGGAACTTTCCGTGGAGAATCATATATTGGAAGCACAATGCTAATTGTCAAAAAATATATAGTAGGTTTATACTCGTTGTGAGCGTAAAACCACATCTTATATTAAAAGGACTAAACGATGCCATTGACATTCCGTAACATTATGTAGTTTTTAATTAAAAGCGTTTAAATATTAGAATGTTAAATATATTTGTAGCACAGAGTTTCGCATTTTTCCATGTTTCGAAACAAGTAACATTAACTATTATTATAAATTTAAAATCATACATTTTCCTTTATTTTAATATTTTTATTCATTTTGTTGTGCTATTTTGTTTATTCTTATATCTTAACTCACTACATGTTTACTACCGATGAATATCAGCAAATTCCAAAGTCCGCGAAAATTCATCTAAAGAAACAAAGACAAATTAATTGTATCATCAAACAGAATACAGTGTTAAACTTGGTTGGGGTTATGCTAATACTGAATATAAATATAGAATATTTCGTGTGATCATAAAAATTATAGGAAATGTATAAAAACTAACAAAATTCTGTTAACTCATTTTTATTTTAGTGGAGCACATAGATATAAATTTGGCTAAGACACCTTTAAAATGAGTAACTAATTAATTTGGTTACATGTTTGGTCTTGATATAATTTAATTATTTTCTGAGAATGCAAATAAACTATTTTTTAAATAAATTACGAGAGTGTTATCAATGGTGGTCCCGCAGTTAAATCGTTGAATTCATGTAACGATTACAATTAAATTGCTTAAAAGTGAAGAAATTTCTTCTTAATATACTAAAGAGTACATAAAAACAATAAGACGTGAATTAGTTATTTTTATTATTTCCCGTATGAGGCCATCCTTACTTCGGTTTTCCATTGATTCCTAAAACTGCTGCAGGTGAATACTAGTATGGTTCCTTAACAAGGGCCATGGCCGATTCCGGCCTCAGTCCCTTTAAAGTTATGTCACAATTTCTACTTACCTCGCTGTCAGTGAGGCGTAAACTTGCCCTGCCTATATTCAAAAACGATTGTTCTGAGGTTTCGACAGCAAAGTTGATGGAACTCGGATCCTCGGATTACGTTGAGCACTATAACTCGATACAGCAAAGAGAGGCAAGATTTTTTTTGCTAAGGATTTGGTTTGATCCGGGGTGCAGGAATGTGCCGCCAACATTGCGTTCGCGAAATATCAACGTATTTCCCACGGGAGATCGGGAAAATGTCGTCAGATGGTGAACGATCTCTTCGTGCGCCGAAGTCTCGCAATACATGCAGCCCGCACGCTCAAAACTTTTTAAAGCTGTTTTGAATAAAACTGTTTACTGTATTAAATTTACACCAAGTACTTCTGACGTTCTAGATGTAACTTCTAATGAATTTTTGTGTGAAAATTGTTTACTTCTATGTTTCGCATAATACTATTCCAATAGAAAAGTGAAATTATTTAGCGACATAAATAAATTAATTTACGTTTTGGTTACACGAAAATGTCTTAGATAACGAAGCCTCCAAATATTTCACCTATATAATGCTCATAAAGGAATCTTCATTGTTTCCTCTCAATTACGTTTGATAATAAGTAAATTCTGATTAACGCTGGTGCTGACATCAGGGACTAGGTAGTTTTTCCTTAATTACGACGAAAGTTACTAACGAACGAGGAAAAATAATCAAAGCTGTCGAAGGAAATTCTTACAGAAAATAAGCATTTATAAAAAAAAAAAAAAATTAATCAGTAATATAATGATACAAGGTACTTGATTCGATAGTAAAATTGACTACGGAAATATTTCTGCACAATTTGGTTTCAATATCTTATGTGCACATATGCAGCTCTGCTTCATGATCAGAAACTGGACGATTTAACTCTCCCTTGTCTTGGGTTTTATTAACTAACCACAGACTACGGTTTCACAATAACATTATTCTGATGGTGCAGTGAAATGAAAGGCGTGTCTGAACAAAGACACGCAGCCAGTAGCTATGAAGCAGAGATATCGATGTACACGTAAGGTGTTAAAACAAAATTATGCAAAAATATTTTCGTGACAATCTTGGGGTATTTTAACCTGTTTCTTCGAAGATCTTAATGGAAGTTATTCTGCGACTTAACAAACTTCGTGTGGTGAAAAACACAAAAAAAAATGACGGTAGAGAAAAATGTTCGGTGTATCCCGTAACATATTATCGACCGTTTTTTGAGAATTATAGTAAAGTGTAAAAAAGAAATGTCAGAACTTAAAGCCTTTCGTTGTTTAACTGAGCAACAACTGGCACGGTTACTTTTGTTTGGTTGTATGAATGAGGTATATAATCAGATAGGACCACGGTCGTAGAAGAACAGGTCTGGACACTCACCTATCTAACAATGTATTTAGCTTGACCCACTTGTTGTTTGGCTGTAGTTCGTCAAGTTACCGAGAATGTTGTACTTTTTGGCGCTGTTTTCCGGGCGGTCGGACTCAAATTCCGTCCACTTTTTTCCATTGTTGTATTTATAAAGTAAATAAAGATTGCTGCAGCCTTTTCTTAAATTTGTGAGCGAAAAAAGTATTTCATAAATTGATAAAAAATACGTTTTGATAAATTGTTTATCTTAGCGGAAAGGAAGTGGGCGGAGTTTAGTCCGACTGCCGTAACATCAGCGCCAATAAAACACAATATTCTCGGTAACTTGTTGAACTGCAGCCAATCAACAAGGGGGTCAAATATCCAGGCGAGTGTCCAGACCTGTTCTTCTACGACCGTGGATAGGACAAAAGGCTAGGATACGTTCGCAACAGTACAAGAACAGCACAAGACGTACATGAAGTTTACACACTTTTAACTTTCCTGTGCGCTGTGTACTGCTTGCAGCTAATCGACAAGCATTGCGATCGTAATTCGCTCTTACCGCCAGTTGCAAGCACTTTAAAACACGCTTCGTAATATTACCAAGGTGGATCACTGGTACCGAACAAGGTGAAGCACTTGTAAAACACTCGCTTTGCATTCGGAAAAGACCCGGACTTGATACCCGGCTCCGGCTATCCGGGCTTCACTTTTCCAGGTTTTTCCGAAATCACTTCATGCAAATGCTGGGATGGTTCCTCAAACAGCCAGGATCTGCAGTGGCCGAATGGTCAGACCATTCGCCTCCAACCGAGGCGATCCGGGTTCGATTTCCGGCGGGATCGGTCCCCGGATTTTCGCATGTGGGAATCGTCGTGCCTATGCACGTATACGCTCTTTCCCACTTGCCTGATGACGACATGACGTCCTTTATCTCTGTCCATCATTCTAGCAGACCGCTTCTTCAGCTATATCCATAAATTACATCTTACTGATACACACCTGCTCGTATTCACGTGATCTACATGCTTTCCTGCCTGTAATCGAGTTCCACTTGCGTCTTTCTACGGCGCGCCGGACGATGCCGCTGGTCGGCGGGTTTTCTCGGGGATCTCACGTTTCATCGTCCTTTCATTCCGGCTGCTCCATACTCACATCATGTCACCCCTTACCAGCGCTGAAGACCTCGATGTTGGGCGCTAACCAAAATCTCTCACTCACTCTCATCCTCAAACAGCCCCTGAATGAATACTTCCCACTTTCCCCCACGTACCTTCCTTTCAAGGACACGTAAAATAAAAAAAAAGTATATAAACCTATTTTCATTCTAATTTCACCGTCGAATACGCCATAAGTCATTCATTCTCAAGGGCAAGATTGCTCGTTTTAAGATGTGTTTTAAACGAAGTTGTAGCCAAAACAAAGAGTCATTCAGTTTTTTAAGCTTTGACTTAGAGTACTACTTTCAAAATTACGTTGGTAGACTAGAAAACAAAGCATTTGTATTACGTTTAACAAGCAAAAACGTTACAAAATAATAGAACTATACTGTTACGCTACTCTTTTGTTGCATGACTTCATTGAACGTTGGCGTATTGCAGGCGAAGATAGGAAACTGCGTACTTTAGTGGATGTGGGACGGGGGGAGGGACGATTGTTTTAAACAAAAAAAAAACATTGGTGTATGTTAGGGCATCTCATGTTACGGGCTGCAATATGGCGAAATTAAATTTGATAACACATACAAATTGGCCGTCAGAATTTAGTCTTGCATTCCTTGGTAACAAGTAATAACTATGTTGACAAAATAAAAACCCGAAACGAAGTAGTTCTGTCTCGCAAAATAGTTAACTACCAAGTCGTAAGTTTTGGACATAGAGAACGCCTTCTGTAAACAATATGTTCGGGCTCATCCTAAACACTTCAGTTAAAAGTTATTTTACTGTAAGAGCAGACTTGGTGCTTTTAAGAATGACGAAATTCAGAACAAAAAATTCAAACCTTTCTTTCAAAACGGAAGAAGAAAGAGTATGGTAATACCCATCCACGACCCCGTTCCTGCTGAAAAATTCTCTTCGAAAATGCCACTCGCGTTGGTGAACTAGAGGCCAGCGTAACGTAAAAGTTTTTATCGATGTCTTCGATTTTCTTTTACACCACCACATAGCCCGCCTTCCCAACAATGCCTTCCTCCGGCTGACAAGAATAGCGAGACGCATTGTTCACGTGTTTCTGCAAAGTTGTGTAGGAATGCATCCCAGTCACGTCTACTACACCCCACTCTTTTTGCTCTCTCTCTCTCTCTCTCTCTCTCTCTCTCTCTCTCACTCTCACTCCTCTCTCCCTCTCTCATGGCCGAGTGTCAGGACTCGAATCCGAGAGGTCGTGACTTTTATACTTCGTTCCAAAACAAGTTCACGCACCTGACAATTCTTCTAGGATATTTCTCTGGGATTTATTGAGCATCGCCATTTGGTTGATAGTGTTGCTGCCAACTTACCAACACGTAGGTTATTCATTGCAACCAACATTACCTACTCGTAGAACTTTCATTGATGCCAACATTACCTCCTCCGTACTGATTTTTACTATAACACTGATACTTTGACCGAGCAAGATGGCTGGCGCAACGACAACACGTTAGAATCGCATTTCGGAGGACCCGATTTCCATTCCCGGCTCCGGGCATCCTTATTTCGGTTTTTCATTGTTTTGTCGAAAACTCTTGAAGTGAATACTTGGATGGTAACTTAAAGGCCATAGTCGTCTCCTCTCCCGTTCCTATAATTGTATCATGTTTTTTCTTCCAATCTCTATTGTCAACAATACGTAACTCCCACTACCTCATTCACTCATCACTTTAAATGATATATCTCTCAAATTGTTGTCTCAGGAAAGCAGTTTCAGTTTTAAATTGTGTTTGTTCTTTTACATTAACATAACAAGATGACGGAATTTAGTTTTTATTTATTTTTTATTTATTTATTTTATTTATTTATTTTTTTTTTTTTAATTTTTCACATTTCAGACAAGGACTAATCTATTCCGTTTCACGTATTAATGTAGCATCACGCTACTTAAAATATTTCTGCGATATTCACGTAATATATAACTTTTTAACCTCTGTTGATGAAATCTCACATCCAAATTAATTCATTTAATCAGCGCTTTTCTTCTTACGTCGTAATGTTAACAATTTTATCAAATATTTAGTAATTTTTGTGTATAAATTTCCTCAAGATTTTCTTACCGGAATTCAAGCCGCACAGACGAAAAACTAAACGTAGTTTCTCACAATGAAAAAATGATCTAACGAAGTGTCCAAAAATCATTTAAAATGTTTACATAGTCTCAGTCTCAAAATTGTTTACAGACTACCAACACTGCACTTAATTGGCGTAGGAGAAATTCAAATTATTGGTATTGATTTTTGAAAATCACTGAACCACAGATTTGATTAAAACATTAAGTGGAAAAACACTGACCACGTATTTAAAAAGTCTATTAAATTTGTGTTTAATTAATTTACACAAAAATTAATTATTGTGGCTCTTTTCTAGATGTTGTGAAAAAGATTAATTCGCATGTCATAGTTTTAAAAAATGCAATACAAGCACGAGTTCGTAGGCATTGTAAAAAGTATGATTATAAATTAATTGTTTGAAAACCCACCATGAAGTGACACTATGTGCATTGATACGTTTATGGAAATAATAATACATGTGAAAGAATTTAAATTATTTATTGCATAAACTATGCATGTCAAAATATTAATTATACAAATACAAACTCGTTTCTCAATAGAGGTTCAGCAACTGATTTGGCGCCTTATTAGGCGACAATGCGCTCAATTAACATTCGAGATGACGTGTTCTAGCTTTCACAATAGGGGACCGCGGTGGCCGAAGGGTCAGACCCCTCGCCTTCCACCATGTTCGATTCCCGGTGGGACGGTCCCCGGATTTTCGCCAGTGGGAATCGTGCCGGACGATGCCGCTGGTCTGCGGATTTTCTCAGGGATCTCTCGTTTCCCCCGCGCATTCATTCCGGCGCTGCTTCATACTCACATCATATCACCCCCCCACCAGCGCTAAAGACCTTGATGTTAAGCGCTGACCAAAACCTCTTCACTTACTCTTTCACGATAGGCTCCACTTAAGATAATTCCACCGAAGGATTTTACAACCACATTTCCGGAAAATTCTCATACAATTCTCTAATGTATACCATCTACCTCCATAACCTCAAAGTCTGTAAATTCATTTATAAAAAAAAAATTATGTACTCTCGCCTCGCAACAAGACGATCCGGGTTTCTTTCCCGGCGGGGTTGTGGGTGACGTGGCGAAAGTTACCGTTGGCGAGCGAATTTTATCGGAGTGTTCTCGTTTCACTACCCTCTGCATTCTGTCACTTCTCCGCTTTTTACCATCCTTCGGGGCAGGAAGGTAACCTATGGGTAGAGCCCACGATTTTTGGTGAAAAGAATTCTGCAACAATTTGTTTCAATGCCTTATGTGCACATATGCAGCTCTGCTTCATGGTCACTGATTGGCTGTTGTTAACTCTCAGCGTCTTAGGGTTCCACCCACAAATCACAGTCGTGTGGTGTCGCAGTTACGTTGGCACAGTCAAATGAGTCACGTCTGTGCAATAATAAATTTTGCCAATAACCATGAATCAGAGCTGCTGATGTGCACGTAAGGCATTGGAACAAATTGTTGCAGAATTCTTTTCCCCAAAAAATCGTGGGCTCTACATGGGTGTCCAATCATAAAATGTTAATTCGAGTTACGATACCCTGCGCTGTAGTGAAGTGAGGATGTTTCCGCGGGGTTTTTAACAAGAACCTGTGATTTTTGATTGAAAGGATTTTGCAACAATTTGCTTCAATGCCTAAGTAAACATTTGCAACTGTGCTTCGTGGTTACTGGGCAGCGTGCCGTTATGAAGTGACTACTCTCATTGAATTGAGCCAATCACAGTAAGGTTAGCGCAACACCAAGCGTCTATAATTTGTAGGTAGAGACCTGAAAAATTCGCGTTTTCTATTGGCTTCAAGCTATAATTCCAGAAATTGTAAGTTCATGCTACTTTTTAACTGGCCCGTGACTATTTGACACTTCCTGGAAGTGTCTCAGCCAATAGTAGAGAAGCAACTAAATGCAGGCCCATATCACTGCGTCATCGAGCAGCCAGTGAGCAGATAATGTCTGCTTGAATACACACATGTTCTTGGAGGCTAACCTCCAGGTCAGTGAACCACGAATTATTCCTGTCTATATTTGTAGGTAAAACCCCACGACCCTTGAGATTTAAAACGTCCAATCACTGACCTTGAACCAGAACTGCAGCTGTGCACATAAGGCACTGAAACAAACTGAGGCAAAACTCTTTCCACGAACATCAGCAGTCCTTACTTATAAACTGACTATCCGCAACCCTGTATCGTCGTAGAACCGTTAGAATGGTGTGGGTAGTAACACGGCAACAAAACACTGCTGGCATTCTACATTGTCATATTATATTAAAATAAAACACGTTTTAACACAAGCTTTCTACATTTTTTTAAAATCTTCTTTGCGGTCATTATTGTTTAGCTAATGATGACAAATAACAAAGATTCGTATAATTACTGTATGTTATCACTGCTCTAAAAATTTGATAAATTACTGGAATACTACAATGAAGTTGTTTACAATATTGGACGTACGCCATTGCCATACAATTTTCGTCCCAGAAATCCACACAAGAGAAGAGGGAAAATTACAATTAAACAAACGATAGAAACAAGTAAGCCAGGACTGGTTTGGCTCTAGTCACCACATATATAAAAAAAACCATGGAATATCAACAAGGAATTAAGTCAGGCCGCAATAGAGTAAAAAATTAATCAATTAATTAAAATAAATTGAACTTCCAAAACGAATGATCAAATAAATAGGCCAACACTGGTTTGGCTCTAGTCAGCAATTGTGTAAATGAGATAATAAAAAAATTCCGGCAGGAATAAGTCAAGTCGCAATATAAGATAAAATCAAAAACCAAATAAAAATGAAAAAAAATTGAACATCAGAAACAGAATGAACTCAGGACACCTGATAAAATAAGTAAGCCAAGACTGGTTTGGCTTTAATCCGCACATATATAAATAAAACACGATATTCCAAAAGGAACTGAGTCAAATTGTCAACAGTATAATAAAAATAAATCCAGAACGAATGAACTCAGGACCCCACGATAGAACAGCACAGTGACAAATTTGACGAGTACAACAAAATACAAAGAACGACGAAGAAAACAAATGACCAAAAACAACAACCAAAACATATATTAACAACGACGAGTCACAGACACGAGTTTGCACAGCACAACGACGAAGACCCACGAAACACAGTAGATTTCTGGCGACGACCCTCTGCGACGTTTCGGGTGCTGAGATCTGCACCCGTCCTCAGGCAAAGTTGAAGTGAAGACTGGCCGCCGAGTTCTCATATGCCATCAGATGGCCGTGCAGTCACGAGACCGGGAACCTGAGTTCCCATAACTCGTTGGGTGTATCGTAAAACAAGTGCACCCCGACTGACTAGTTGCAAATCATTGAACCGGCGGCGGGGCGCGTGTATATGTTTGTGAAGACTGGAATGAAAGGTCGGTCTTATATAGGCCCGAACTCTCTCGCCTTGCGCGACCAATGACCGTCGAGCTCACTTTTGATTGGTCGCGCACCTTTAGTTGGTTAAAAAATGCAGCCTGAAGCTCTCCAAATTGCGCGACTAATGATAGCTAAGCTCACTACTGATTGGTTTCGCACATTTCCAAGGGTTTAAAGACTATTCTGCCCTGCCAGATAATTTGGTTTCTTTTTTTGTTACAGATTTCCACATATTTCTCAACTCAATGCTTTGCTGGCTAAAAACATTGGTATTATTAACAATAAACGCAGATTCTTTAATTTTCCTTTTGATTGGGTGTGTTTCAATAATAACTGGCGAGGCAGTTTCCCACAGTATTTTATGGCTGTTTTCTCACACATGTTCGGCCAATTTTGATTTTTGGGACGAAAATTGTATGGCAATGGCGTACGTCCAATATTGTAAACAACTTCATACACTCCCATTGCAAAAAACATTCAAAGACATAATACTACAATGTCGGACAATTTTTCAAAACTGTTGAGAATGTCTTGACTCAGCAAAAAAAATTACACCGTCTGAAAGAAGTAATAACTTAAATTTATTTACTTACGTTACGGTACATTCACATTAAAACAGAGAAAAATCACATCACATAATGTGACAGTTCTAAAATTATTATTTTATTACGGGTCGGTAGAATTATCAGGAGAATGATGAAACACATTAACAGGGCAAACAAAACTGTGTGTTTCGAGACTGTCGTGACCCAGGTAATTCCGCCCATCCAAATTATCAACTTTACGGTACAGGACTTCGGGACTTGGTTTTACTGTTAATTACTGCATTCCTGTTTACCAACGGCATCCTCAGGGGCCGTTAAACATTCCAGGCTATCAAGGCGCGGCCTACAGAGTAAACAAAACTTCAGCTGAACAGCCACTTCCCGAGATTGTGTTTTTACCCAGTTATATACGCTCCCGTACACAAACATTAAACACCATTCCAAACACTGGAGCCATCGCAGGTGCCCTGCATGTTTTGCTTCTCGCTGATCGACACGCAAATTGCGTATTGATGGAATGTCCGGTAAAACATACAGTGCGTGATAGTCCGGTTCTGCACAGCCAGCATTCAAATTCTTTTTTTATTTTCTTTCAACTCTAAGTGAATGTTCCATCACCTACAGAACATAAAACGTGTTTATTTTCTTACTTTATGTGCAAAATCGCGGTACGCAGTAGCAAATACATTGTTCGTAACTCAGTAACATCACTTACTAAAAATTTTAAGGAAACAGGAATAGTTTCGCAAGATCTGGCGTGTGTGCTGTAGCTATAGTGCATGTATCAATTTCTTGGTACACTCACAACATTTACGGGTCTCACAACGTATTCCAGGAATTTACGCTACCTATCCATTAGTAGATGATAATATTACGAAAAATAATTACATGATACGTTTTTAGCATAAAAGCCATTTATGTAGCCTTATTTCCAACGTATTTTTGCCTTGACTTTGGAATTAATTAAATAGTAAATTGTTTAAATGTCACAAAATGTTTTGAAAATTCTTTCGAAAAAAAAAACATTATCAAAGGATTTTTCTTAATACTAAGTCACTAAATTCATAAATTTTGTTTCCGTCGTTAGCAATTGTGTGGTTTGTTAAGCTACGTTGTTTTACTCTGATCTTTACAGAGACGGGATTAGTGCTTTTGCTAGTTTTTGTTGGAAGGATCTGTGCGCCGAATCCACTAGGTTACCAACAGAGAGCAGGCATGTGTGGTTTCAGTAATAATCTATCAATGTGTGAAATATAAGATCACAATTATTTATGTTACTGAAATTCGAAGACTTAGTATATATGAGTTGGGTAGATTTACCCTTTGCCCTAGTTCCGTACAAACATATGTGTTAACAATTATTTACTTACTCTTAATATTCCTTATAAATCTTCATATCCATATGTATAGATTTACCCTTTGCCCTAGTTCCGTACAAACATATGTGTTAACAATTATTTACTTACTCTTAATATTCCTTATAAATCTTCATATCCATATGTAGACAAACACGAATACACATATGTTTTATAAGCTGTAATACTGCCAATATGTGACATTTTAAATATCTATTTAAAATGTAATTAGTATATGATTTTCAGTTATAATTTAAGTATGAATTTCAGTTCTTCACAATAAATTACGTTATTTGTACCATATTAATTTATTAACAAGCACAAACCTAAATCGCCCTAATTTTCAAAATTTTCAAAGAAACTAGTATGTGTGACACATTTAGTTTGAACATCAACAATTTTTACGCCATAATAAATTATTTTTACACGCAGAAACGTGCGTAAGCCCTACTTCCCAAATGTGACATTCGTTTTAGTCATTTGCGAATATTTCACTGCAATGTACAGTTATTCTGCTGCACTGACTGAGGTTGTATTAGTGTCTATTAGGAGACAGTCCCTCGCACAAAAGAAGTAAAATTAATATTAAAACATTATTCCCTCTTTCATATAATTAGTAGTGATGATAGGAATTGATTTACGATTTATTATGGTATATATTATACTAAATAAACGACTTGTAAATTAATAAGTAACATATTTTATCCAGCCTCCAATTTACATTCTCACATTTCACCAATATGAACAAGATTTTATTAGATATTTTAATCTATTTTTTGAAATAATAGAAAACTTAATTTAGCACAAAATACAGAATTCGGGTTTTTAGCCCACACCATTTTCCATGTTGATTACTTGTTAATACATTTCACACCCTTATGTATACGTTTGGTATGTGATTGAATCTCTTCGTATAAATCTCTATCTGAATATTGATTATTATTTATTATTTACACTTACGATTTTTTAAAATCACTACATTAATCGTCATTCTCATTAACTCGACATACTTGTAACTAACAGAACCGAATATCAAGTATAAATGTTACTTATCAGCTATCGTAAACCATACCTTAACATTACATTTCGGTGGAAATATAAAGATTTTAACTCCTGCGCCCAAGAAAAAGTTGGACTGGACGAATCATTCTAGCCCACATAGGCCAGCTTTATCGCGACCCAACAATAAAATCACAAACCCTCACAGTAAAACAAAACTTCTAGGAAACCTGGTGAAGAGAGTTAACGTAGTTTCAGTAGCAAATGTAACGATATTACGACAAACACTATACTATTTAAATTTCAGTGACCATGAAGCTCTACTGCAGTGTTTGAAGCACGATGCTGGTATTCATTTAGGAAAGTGACTTTGTTATTCTGGGTTTTTCCAGCATATGACTGACAGAACGTCCTGCGAATAGCAACATATCAAGATAACCTCCTCATTATTTTTTTTCATTTAATATCTCACACTTAGTTTACAGCACGTACAGAATCAAATATGCCTTTTTGCTTACAGATATTTGTTGTGTCGGAAAAATATTTCGTTTATTTTCCGTTTAAACTTCTGTGAAAAAATAATTAAGCCTCGGTTACTGTACAAAACCAGTGAAGTTGCGTAGTTGCAGCTATATATACACGTATTGTAGTTTGTAGCGCTTCAAGCAATATGTGTACGGCCACAAATTAATTCTTGAATAGTGTTATGATTCTAATAAACCATAACGTATCTTGCAATTTGGGTTATAAACTATTTAGTGTTGTCAGAAATCTTTAGATTATATTTATTGCTTCAAGAAACGTGTGCATGGCCATAAATGTATGCTTGCATGATTTTATGTTTCTAAAAAAAACATTAAAGTACCTTATAGTTTAGGTTATAAATTATTTGGTGCTTTAAGAAATCGTCAGATTATATTCTCCCTGTTGATACGTTACAGAAAATAAATGAAAATAATCTCCAACTTTTAAAATCATTACACTGCAGTGGAGCGTCATCTTTAAAACCGCAGACTACACCACCCACCTCTCTTTCTCGCTCAGGGTAGAAATTTAGAGGCAGAAGCAGTGGCACTAAACCACTTTGCTTTGGGCATTAAATTCGACGAGAACTTTTATGTTCGAGGGTGATTACATTGATGAGGTCGTTGCAACTACCTACGACTGTCTTCCTCCCGGCAGAAGAGGTTGAGTGGTCTCAACAGCACTCGATCTCCGGTGTTTTACTACGAAGAGAGTACCGGGTCTGTCCAAGGGTGAAGAGGGAAACGGTCCCATTTCATCTCCACTTCAGGAACCGCGGTTGGTTTGGATCGATGTAGGGGTGGAGTATGCAATCCGCCAAGCTGTTGTGTCGCGCAGATCATCTATACAGCACACGCAAATGCATATTCTGTGCCTCCCTCTCCCCCTTCCGCAGTTTCCCAACCAACACACATACGCCTCTTTTACATCTCTGCCGTCAAAACTCTGACAAACGTTGTGTTATTTTTATCACCTCACGTAAATGTATTGAATTATAGTTTTATTTTCAACCAAGCCTAGCAGTAGGCAGAAATCAGGAGCAGCGAATAAAAATTAAATTTCGCTGCGCACACGTCCACGCCTTAACCAACAATTCGAACCTGAAACTTTTCATGCCCTTGTTGCTCAGAAAAAAAAATACTTCACTTACGTCGAGTCTGTCAAAAATGTTAAGGTATTGAAGACATTATATAAATAGTTAAATAAGTGTAAAATTTAAGTATGTAACGGAGCATGTTAAAACAGTGTAGCGTTTGTAACATATAAAAACATTTGCATTTTAAAAGTGTACCGGGGAAATTAAAGTTCGCATTCAACAAAATGTAAAGGAAAAAGTTAAAACAGTAGACTGCAGTGGGTAAATTTCAAGTTTATAAAACAATAAAACGCATTGAATTCTCAGCTGTAGGACGCAATGATATAAATATAAACATGATTGAACTTCGTACAACAAACACCAGTGGTAACTAAAATTGTTAATTTTTCACTAAAATCCTCCTCTCGTATAAAATTGTTTGTATTTTAAAAAAATTAGATTATAGCTACATTTTTTTGCGTATATTTGAGTACCTTTATTTGTTAAGACATTGTTGTACATTAAATAATAATAGTGTAATTCTGTAGCTTAATATATTTACTTTAAAACTAAATTATTTCATTAGCATCGTTTGAACAGTTTTGCTTTGGATAAGTAGTGAAAATTGTGAAATCGATACTTTGGCATGCTCTTGTACGAAAACTATAGAAACAAAACAATTTTATTTGTACGAAATTGCTGTTAATTTAATGTGTAAGTGTTGTCAAATGTTTAATAGCTACAATAATATAATTACCAATTTTGGTGCAAAAACGCCCCTAAGCGATTATTCGAGTATATGGCTAGAAACGTCGTGTACGAAACGATACCATGAAAACTGGATTATAGAAAGCATTTAAGAAAAATCCATACAGCTCCTCGTGGCACCAAAAACAAAATTTAAAACCAAATAAAAAAAATTAAAACTGATTTAAATTATATAATAATGTGAGAACATTTCAGCATTTATAATAATTTCTCATTATTTGTGAAGGGTTTCTCTGGTATTCTCTAAATTCCACAGATAAAAATTCAATTTTTGTGTAACTGTTTTAGCTCATTTTTCTCTTTTGTAAATTTGTTTTTACTTTACCACGTACGATTTTATTTATTTCTGTATTTGTTCTCTTAAATATGTTTGTTTAGTTACATGAGGTCTACAATCTGCAAAACAAATTTACAGCTATCGTAGTACTGAAATATACTGGTATTCAAATAAGTAATAATAATAAACACTTTAAAGATATGGCTAAACACGCTAAAAAAAACAGTAGTGCTTAACCATTGCAGCTGTTGCAGTCTGTGGGGTCTTGAATTATGTTATTAGTATAAAAATAATCGAAGAAGTGGAGATTTTATGCTGTAGTGATTAATTTCTTAACTGTTAGCAAAGTATGGTATAAATATAGTAAACTGCCTGTAAAATAATACAAGCCGAAATTACAGATAATAATGAAATAATATTGAATAGTTCTCGATAAGAGTGTCGCATTCCCAGATCGTTACATCTGCAGAAGTGCTTATTTTAAAATATTTCAGTTCGTGAAAGTGAAATTAGCCAAACGGACATTTTCGCCTTTTTGTTTAAATTTAAGGTTACCGCTACCAGGGCATTTGAAGCACCCGAGATACAAGGCCAGTTCTGAATATCAGTTATTGCAACTTTAAGTCAACACTGGAATTCACACAGCGGTGAGTTGAAACTGGTGGACCAACCCCGCCGGGGATCAAATCTGGATCGCCTTGGTGGGAGGCGGGTGGAATGACCACTCAGCCGCCGTGATCTCCGCGTATTGCGATGATCCAGATAAAATAATTCGTACCTCGCTTCTCGCACGTTACCGGCTGAGGAGAACAACTTCACAAAGCAGTCTAACAATTCCAGAGAAATCTTACGAGTTGTGTATAGACACTGCTGAGCACTCATCACCGAGAATGATGCTTGTTAAACATCAATAACTGAATTCTCACTTTTACTAGACACAAGACATTTTGCTGATTCATTTGAGAAGACATTAGACATCAAATTCCTTTACACTTTATTAATTTCGAATGCGTCACTGGTTAATGAGACTCCACCTTGAGGACTGTAAACCGATAGCAGACCTGCATGAAAACGCACACTGGCTACGGCGTTAACTTGTCACATGTGCAACTGGCCACTCACTGTATCGGCAGTCAATGAACAAATGACTGATGACAGTAAAATAAATAGCTGTGAGTTAAGCCGGATGATTCTTGAACCCACGAGATTTCAGTGTATCTGCTGATAGATAGAAGCCACATACCAATAATACCACAAACTTTGTTACCTTCAGTGAACTATGATACTTAAACTTAACTCTTTCTCACTCATAAAAAAATATAAACTCAGCCACCAGCACAGAACTCAATAAAAGGTGATAAAATGTCACTATACTTTATAAAATAAAAGTTTTCTTGTTGTGCAGAAACTCTATTAAAAATAGAAATGTTAAATTATAGCTGCAATTTGGGTTGTTCTTATTAAAGAGCACTTTGTGTCCGGAAAAAAATTCTTTCCCAGACATTGTTGTTCCTTCTACCATTTACAACGTTGTCGGAACAATGCAAGTAGTACCAGACGCCAAACAGAATTGTTATAGCTGTTATAAAACACTTATATGTTCTTACTAACACACTTTAAATGAATGTAACAGGACTTGCGAATAGGCTTACGTCCACTTTACTAGCACATCCAAAAAGTCTCCTGTTGTCCAGAAGAAATGTTCATATATATTTATAAGCTGTTATTTACTGCATTTGCGATTACGAAACTTGCAATTTACGTTGTTTTGTTAGTTATATTTTGTGCATTAATAAATGACTTTTTTCAAATAATCAAATGAACGTTTATTAAACTGAAATATTCCACGTCAACGGATTAATTTTCAACTATTACCGCGACCATATTATTTTGTCCACTTTGCGTTCGAACACGTACGACATATATCGGGTGTAAATAAACGTTTTTAAATAAAAACATGCGCGAGCCAATAAGTATTCGGTTTTTACTAAAACCACACACTGAACGGTTTTTTTACGCAGCTGATATAAAATTCAAATCGACAACGCAATAGTATCTAAATAATTTTCCTGTTAAAATTATCGTAGACCTACACGAAATGTTCCGCTCTTCTGCAGTTTATAAAAGTGGAAAGACGTCAAAAAATGTGTTACGCGTCTATACGCAGAACGTTTAGGTTTATATGGTAAGTACATGTAAACGTTTTATTTTCTTACTGACACGACGTTTTCAAGCATTTAAATGACATTACACAATCACACACACGTATATATACACACATACATGAAAAAAAAAATATATATATATAAATATAATGGCCACAGGAGCATCAAAATTTAATGCAAACCAGACACTTATTCGGATTTAAATGCGAAGTATGTTCTATCAACGCCCCTTGTAGGATAGTTATTATGTTCCGGTTGAGCAGTAGCTGCACGTAGATCTAGATCCATGTAACTTCAAATCTCGGCCTCGCTTCTTAAGCAGCAGAAACACGTTGGACTGGCATTCGGGAGAAACTGGGTTTGATTCCCGGCTCCAGCCATTCGTATTTCGGTTTTCCAAGGTTCCTCCTAAATATATCCAGCGGTATGTTAGGATGGTAACTTAACATAGATCTTGGGCAATTCCTCTCATAGTTCCTGTCGTTATTTAAAGGTGTATGTAATCCCGTCTATAATGACCTCGCTGTCTACGAGACGTAAACCTTGCTGAAATTTAAAAAGAACTTCTCTTTGGCTGTTGGAGCATAAGTCTACAGTGACTGGCATTTTTTTTTATCAAAGGCTTAGCTGTATGCTAACAAAAACTTTCATTGGGTTACCTAACGACAACCTACATGGTTGAAAATTTCTGAGCGAAGAGCAAGATAGTACGAAAGGGAATCACCACAGTTTCAGCGTATAGAGACTTATTTATATCTACTAGAAAACTAATCCGTTTAAGTAAATGATTTTTCTGAACAGCACGTGGCCTGTCTAAAGAAGTACACTAGTCAAACAGAACGAAATAATTAAAAATCTGGATGGATGAGGAATGAGATACAAACATAGTTCTTGTAAGCCTAAGAACTGTTTCGTTGTTGCTTTATTGAAGGACCAATTTATTTACTAATAATATTACACACACATATGTATGTGTATATATATATATATATATATATATATATATATATATATATATATATATATATATATATATATACTGTACACACATATACACACACCTATTTCTTTTTTCAAAAATTATACATTGCTCAGTTGCTGGATAAGAAATACATCGTATATAGATAACTCACAGCAATCTTACACAGCTGCTTAAGAAATTTACATAGAGCAGTGAAGTAGATGCAATGAATTCAATGAGTCGGCAGCTAATGATCATCAGTAGCCGGTAGCAACGGCTGTTTTGATATAACTTTAGGCAGACATCACTTGCTCTTTGTTCTTTCTGATAACCACATCAGTATCTCTCTACATGATTACAGGGTCAGTACACAACAGACAGCATCAAAACAAAGGCCATCAATAGAGTATAGTTTAAGGCTATCGCTCTTATGTTTGTGGTGTTTTTGCGATAGTAATTTTTTTAAATCTTAAACGAGAGCAGATATCAAAATATGTTTTGCCGTTTTGTTTAAAATGTTTTCTGCCATAATAGCTATATTTTTCAAAACAAGAAATTATACAGTTTCGACTAAAAAGTCAAAGAAAATGCTGTTCCTTTAATAATTAGTTGAAACCACAGTATTTACTGCCTTGAAAAATCAGCCAACACGGAGAAAAAGATTCTAAACAAAACTGCCAGACAAAATTTTGATATCTATTCTCGTTTTGGCGTAAAAAATTAATATCGCTAAAATAGCAAAAACAAGATAGCATGACCTTAAGAATAAAATATTCATGGACCCGTTAATCATTCTTAGAAAAAAGAAATATAAATACATTTGCAATCTGATAATAAATGCGAAGCGTACTGAAGTAATGTTTTTTTTTGTACAGTACAATAGGCCTACTAATTCAGTCCTCTCGCAATTTTCATCCTTTGGAAAAAACCAAGAACAATTTCCATTAACTCTGCTTACTTTATTAATAACTTACAGGTGAATTGCACAGCAAAACAATGTCAGATTTAACTACATCGTCCTCTATAGAATGAAAAAATACACTAATTTAATTGATATATCATTGTTCAGTTCATACTTTTGTACGTCTTTTAGTATTTTGATTGCATTTTCCAACTCTCTTAAAATTTAGAAGGTATAAATATCGTTTTAATCCCCAAACTTTCAATATATGTGCCACACACATAATCCCGCGTGCACAAATTACGTGATTAAACCAACTTCTCATACTATTTCTGTCTTTTAAAATTAATTTGTTCACATAAAATTGAATAAGTTCTTGTTAAAACTCCGCAGTTCTTTACTTTCAAGTCAATAATTAAGTTATATTGTGCCAGCTGTCATAAGTAACCGTTGACTAAAGAACATATTCTCACAGAATAAACCTATAAGCAGTGTTTGCTCTCGGCTAGAGACAATTCATTAATGGCGATAGCTAGCTCATTGCCCTTGGAGCACGCAGTTTCGACACACAACTATTAATCGAAATTGTTTTATGTCGAAGAGAATGTAGTTATACTTATTTTATCATAAGTTTATTTTAAGCTGGCTGATAAGTACATTGATGTTTGTACAAGAAATATCTTCGCTCATGGGATCGATGCGTGTAACTCACATAGAGATTGTTCCCGTAGCTGTTCTTCTGTGTAAAGTTTCACTGCAAATGTGAAGCCTTATTCGCGAGAAGACGTAACTATGCTGCAAGAGCCAGCAAGGGATATTCGCTTATTAAATGTAATTTGTGAGCTATAAACATAAAGACCATGCGTGAGATTTTGATGAAAGATGTTTTCCGAGATTTTCAGAGAATATAATGACAACTCTTTCGGGAGGCCTCAAATGGACGTATGTATATTCTATGTGTGGAGATTTTCCAGTACAAATGTAGACCTATAATTAGAGATGATGGTTTATCGCGGGAAAACTTGACTGCTTGCTGGGTTTCAACGTACGTTTAGCTAATGAAAATATTACTGGCTTTCTCTTTTAATGGAGCTGTTACCCTATTTGACTGAGCCTATAAGAATCCCGCTGTTGTAATATTTGATGCCTGTTATTGGTATGCAGACAGCTACGCTGTGTCAGAAGTATAACGCCCAATCATATACGTCGCAAGAAACTACAGCATTTTCAATGGTATGTTGACACAAAAAATTTTCGCGATATACCATCATCTCTGTCTATAATCTTCCTAAAAACGCAATAATAATTGTGGCAGCAGAATAGATGCTTCACAAACGATGCACAAAATGTTTTGCACACCTTTAGGACATCCTTCTTGCAATAATTATCAACAAACCATAGCAAAATCATTTGATTTTATCCTAAATCGACCACTTCTTCTGATTTAAATGCGAAACATGTTTTATTTACGCCCGTTGTGGGATGGTTATGATGTTCTGGTTGAGGAGTAGCTGCATGTTGTTTTGGATTTTATTTAACTTCAATGCTCTGCCTTGCTTCTTGGACAACGGTAACACGTTGGATTGTCATTCGGGATGAAACTGTGTTCGATTCCCGGCTCCAGCCATTCGTATTTCGGTTTTTCAACGGTTGACAGAAAATGATCCAGGGAAGGTTACTTAACATAGATCTTTGCCGAGTCTCCTCACAGTTCCTAAAGTCATATGTAACCTCGTCTATAATGACCTCGATGTCTACGAGGCGTAATGATTGCTTGAATAAAAAAAACGACTCCTTGGCTGCAGGAATGTAACTATACAGTTACTAGCAATTTTTATCAAAGGCTCCGCTGTATGCTTACAAAAGCTTACATTAGGTAACTTAAAAACGACCTACGTGGTTGAAAGGTTCTGAGAGAAGAGCAAGATAATATATGAGGAAATGAAAACATTTTCACAGTATAGAGGCTTTTTTATATCAACTAGAAACCAAATCCGTTTAAGTAAATTAATTAGCTTAACAGCACATGGTCCGTCTAAAATACACCAGTCAAACAGAAAGAAACAGCTAAAATTTTCTGTTTTTTGAAGATATTATTTAATGCAGTCGTACGTGTATAAGCTCGAATATATTTGTCAGGTTTGTAACTAGATCAAGTACAAAAATTCTTTATTATCAGACTTAGTATTTTACTTTAAAGCTTAGTAGAATTGTAGCTGTAGTTAAAATCTGGTCTCAATATATATAATTTCTTATTTTGTTACATACATCATGGTGTGTGGTTATTAAACTTCTTTAAGGCGATGCAGATAAGTTTTTTTCACACTACATACTGGCAACGCTAATTAACAGCATACATATGCAAAAACGTAAGTTACCTTTTACTCGCATGTCATGAAAATTAAAAATTTACGCTTCATTAACTGTGTTGCCTTGTATGGCAGCTAGTTATTTGACATCGCAAAATATTATTTTGATAAAACATACAGGTGAACCGTTTGCCCCTTTTTCAAATCTTCTAGTGTTTCACTAGCAACAGCGTAAACAACCAATGATTTATATCAGTAAATGTATCTTTCTAATGGCTACAGTTATTTCAGTAGCGTGAGTAAATATCTTTAGCGTTCAGAACTCGTAGCTGTTACTTTCACGGAACATTTCTTTAAATGTCACATTTATGTACGGTACCTCTTTAACAGGTTCGCAAAGTACCATTTTAAAGACTATGAATCTAATTTGTATGTCATAAAATAAATGCCCGTAACCTCTAGGTTATGAATAAAAACGTGAACAGTCACGTCAGTGCACCGCACTGAGATATTATGATACGCATTCTGTTACATGTATTTTTGCTTGAAGCAACAAAAATTTTACTAGTTAAAAATCATTCATAAAACGTGCCAAAATTTGCATTGTTTAACTAACGATCGGTCATTTCTCTGAATTAAATAAACATTCTGATAAAATGTTTTCGATTGCTTCATTGGTCATATATACACGTGTATGAAACGGTCGGCATCAAATATATTTATCAGGTGTGTTCTGTAAATTATGCAAATATCAAATCACTCGGAAACATATCATATTAATCGTCGTACTAATTTACAGGTTGTAATCATACTGACCGTTGAGTTATAAAACTCCAATGCTTACTTTCTCCGTGCTAGTTTTAATAGGGCTATAATAGCACTTCAAAAGTTTTTAATTGCCAAATAATAGCTGGCGTATAACCGTTTGTGAGGTACTTCGCAGCAACATTGCCGTCAATTATCCCTCACTGTTTTCTCTTATTTGAATTGTGATAGCTCATATATGAAAAGTAGTTTTGCACGAATCCCTGTATTCTTCTGTTTGTATCAAATGTATGGGAAGTGGAAGAGTGAAATAGAAATTTCGCAGTTCAAACAATCGGAGAAGGAAAAATTTTCTTCTCTAAACACACCGAAGTTTTACGTGTACATCCAGAAAATGGGAAAAAACGGAGAGGAGAATATAAAGAGATACATCAGTAAAGGCAGCGGTAAAACCACATCATATCTGATGCAAAGATTGATTATCTATGTACTATTAATATACGTAACCAACCATATTCTACTTGTTTCTTAAATCAAATTCATCGTTCAATTTTTAAACTGATATGACATGTGACTTCATAAGCCATGACTTAAGTTTTGGCGCCTAAATGTTAAATGAATCATATTTGAAGCCTAGGTATAACTTGTCTTTCACATCCTTTCTATATTACCCTTCCTTGTTAATATAAAATTATCCGTGTAACTGTTAGACCATACATATGTATTTCATCGCTCTAAAAAGTTAATATCTACGGGTGCAGTAAGTAAATTTATCAGTATTAAGTGCATATTGAAAAGACTTTAAGGCGGAGAATTAGAAACTGTTCATTTATTATGTTTAGAAAATTTTCTTTACTTAAAGTATGTAGTTATATCTCTCTGGTAAAAATCCATTATCTCTTTATACACGTATACATCCTTTACAAATTATCAGTAATTATTTCGTAATTAGGTAAATATAATTTTAAATAAATTATGTATGTACTCGTTTCAGTGTAATCTAGTAGTGCGTACAGAATTGTTTACCCATTGCATTTGTATTGTGTTAAAATGGCATATTGAGAGTTTTCTTCTTATATAATTTCAATGAAAATAGCCGATCATTGAAGTAAATTTGAACACGAGAGTTGATACCCCGCATTAAGAAGTAACAGTGTGTATCAGCTACCTGGAAGCTGTGCCGGGTCCAGCATGTATAGCAATGCACAGCGACATCTGAGCACGGAGGCATGTTGACGACGTACTCACCCAGCAGTGCCAGCGACGCGACGAGGAGTGTCCACCTAGACGCCGCGCCCATGTCTGACAGGTGGACAACTACGCCGGCGACCCTCGACCTGACGCTGCGGCGCACATAACTCTGCCGGGCGGGAAGGCGACCGCCAAACCACGAGGACTGTCGCGACCTGTCTTGTTCAACACCTGCCCCTGTCCGACCGTCACGACGCACCGCCACCGACTGTCGAGGAGTGCGCGCGCCACCCGCCTGCCCACTGGTACCGGTGGCGCCGCACGGCGGCCGGCACGACAACCCGCAGGGGTGGGGTCGCCATCGATTGTGGCGCTACCACCCGATCATCGCCAACCCCCCGCGAGATTATTGCTGCAACAGATTACCGGTGTTCATTCCTTGCTTGTTAAGTGGCAGGTCGGACTGTTGCCGCCTTGTAATTGTTAAACCCGCGTCTTAACTCCACCGCCTTCCTTTCTCATGCTCTCTGCTCCCCAACACCCACTCAAAAACCCTTTTACTCCATCTATGCCCTTACATCTTCAACGCGTTCAGTGTATTCAATAAGGTCAATTCTACTATAAGCTGGTAAGAAAATATGTCTTCATATGGTAGAGTTTGGCACAGGGAATAATTCTGCCGCTAGTTTCGCTTATATCGCTAAGAGACCAGAAGAATACGAAACCGTAGTGAAATTAAATTTAAGTGGGCTTTGGAATGACTGAAGAAATTTAACTTAATTTTAAAGTGAAAAGAAGCCAGTTTCGCGTTATCAACTTTACGTAACTTAAAATTCAGGAAAGCTCTGTGATTAGTCACTTTACAACCCTTACCGATACCAGCACTAAAGTGGCAGGAATTTCCCCTGTTCCAAACTTTTATCACTGATCTTTCTAATTTGTAGCGGAATTAACCTTACTCTTGCTGACACACTAATATGAGCTACGTTTGCCAACAGGTGAGACGGATCAAATTTCTCAGTGACGTGATAAAGGCGTTAAAGTGTGATAGATTGGTAGTTTGTATTCGTACAAAATAATGTTAGTTTTGAAGACGATACTAGTGGCTGCTTCATTCTCGCACGGAACATGTTGTCTCGTACATAAATTCTGTAAAGGCATGTCAAAGCCGACACTTGAAATACACCCAACACAAACCAATAGAATTATTGAAATAAAATGTCTCTAACTACATGCTAAACTTGTTTTATTTTAGTTCTTATACATTTTACTACGTAACCCGTAACTACTACTATTAGTATAAGTTATCACTCACTTTTTATATAAATAACTCAGTTGAATTCAAATTCCAGCTACAATCACAAATTAGCATCGCAAAGCCACCCTATATGCTATACGTTTATATGCGTAATGTTGCGAAGTTTGTATTTAGTAGGGTTATTTAGGGATAAATGATTGAGGCAGTTCTGGATAAACGGGCATTTACTCTGCTATAACGGATGGTACTCGGAATGCAAAAAGGTTACAGTGTTTAGGTGGGGAGCACGATATTACTGATTATTTTTATTAATATATTAAATTAAGTCAAGGACTGCTTCCACCTAACTAGATCTGATGACATTACCGAAGCTGGATTGATGAGGTAGACGGCATCGACGGACGAGCACGCCCCCGCCTGGACTCGAGCCTCGAGCCCCGGAGGAGAACTGGACTGATGTAGATTGGGCGAGTGTTGGCTGACGAGACCTGTTTTACTGGGTAGCAAGACGTAATATCGGCGTGCTTATCCCAATTATTGTGGCACTTCGAGGGAGGTGAGGTGAGTTTCTGTCTTCCTTGGTTTCCCAATACTGGCCTAATTGCAGCCTGAACCACTCTCGCTGTCTGGCCTGCTAGGCGATATTATAACAGCAAACATTTGATATAGGTAGAAATGACCTGCATGTTCGAACGCAGTGTCCTATGCATACTCAAGTCCCGACCATTACTCAACTAGCTGCTACTCAGTGGAACAGCAGATGATGAACGAATAGTCAGGGCTTGAGTATGCATAGGATATTTTATTCTAACATGCAGGTCATTTAATTCGCGAAATTTTCCCATCTCTAGATAATAGGTGATTCAGGATAAAGCGAGCATAAAAAAACCTGCTAAAGTTCTATTTTCAGCCAATTCGTATCTTTCCGTGCGTAACGGCAAACAACGAGACGTATCTAACCTCTCTGGACACGTCACCAAATATTTGCACTTGTAGATTTAGACTATTTCCAAAGGAACAAAATTTACATTATTCATTTAGTTGGAAAATACTGTGCTAAATAAAAAATACTTTATTTTGGAAATGATCAAACTGAATACATTTTTATGATGAGAGGGAAAATAAATGAAATAATAATAAAACCAGATGGTTATAAATGAGTTTCTTATGTTAAGTTTAAGTTTTTTCTTAATTAGTAGCAATAAATTTTTAATAAACAAAATACTTTAGTTAAATGTTTATAATAAACGAGAGTTAATAATTTTAATGTGCATTGTCTCAAATGTAATAAAAATACACAAAGTGACAACATAACTTCGTTAAATCGAACATATGTAAGTTGTGGTCATTTTTTTATGAACAAATAAAAAAAGGAAAGAAATTATTAAATATATCTGTAGTAATTGTGGCACTAAAATATCTCTGCTTATTGGTGGAAATATTAAACAAGAAAAAGCAAACGAAATTCATAAACCTGCGAGAAAAATTTATCCTACAATAATGGTTTTACCTTTTGGAATTGATGATCTTCGGCGAACAGATTTAGTTGAAATGGATTCAGGTTCTTTAAAAGGTATTTCAAAAATTAACAAAGGATTTAAATATTTGTTAACTGTAATTGATGTTTTCTCAAATTTTTTTGGGCGATTACAGTTAAAGATAAGTATAGTGAAAATTTATCTTTAGCGTTTAAAAGTAGTCTAGATTCTCGTAAACCTAAACATTTACAAACTGATAACAGGAAAGAATTTAATAACAAAATATTTCAAATATTAATGAGTGATAGTAATATAAAACAATATTCAACATTTAGTGATAAGAAAACTAGTGTTGTTTAAGATTTTATAGAACTTTGAAGGTAAAAAATGGAAAACGTTAACTATAAAAGGAACTTACATATGGATAGAAATATTACCAGAATTAATAAGAGATTACAATAATTATATTCACATAACAATCGGAATGAAACGTGATATTTTTTATCAAATAATTCACCTCTTGAATACCGTACACTAAGTCTTAAATTTACTTATAACCCATTTTGTTGTTCTAATTCTTTTTCTATTTTGTTTATCACAATTTCTGTTATATTATCAATATATGTTGTTGGATATATTTCACCATCTATACAAACAGAATATGTGTTTAATCTTCCTTCAAGTGATGCTTCTTTTTCGTGTATTTCATGTATTCCATAAATATTATTTATTGTTTCAGACGTGATACTCCAATGGTTATTTCCATCGTGTATTCTACCAGAGGAGAGATAACCTTTAATATTTATTAGTAAGCACTGGGCTGTTAGGTGTACGTTGTATCGACCTGAAACAGAGAACTATCTGGTCGATGTGTCATTAATACGTTCCCTTAATATACATAAAGTCCAAATAATAAATTTTAATTTTATTGTACTGATTGTTTCTTTAACTTATTTTTGACAAATCAAATTACCTGCCAGGAAAGTGAGTAGCTTGAAGAGTTAAGTCAATAATAAAAATAAAAGATAAGTGTTCCTGTTGGAAAGGGACATAGGATACTTAATCACAAATATTGGGCCTACTTCTAAGATCAAGTAAAAAATATGTAATTACTATCTAGACAGTGGTGTTTTTTTAACTTTGTAGTTTTTTATTTTTATTTCAACTATAATTCATTTATTATTTTATAACTATCATAAATAAATTACATGTATGTACAGTGCCCCACTCCTGCCCACCATGAACTGGTGTACATGCCCTTGGCCTGGTTCGCGAGCGAGGCTGGGGTTGACCCCTTACTCAAGTCCCTACACAGCCAACCCCTGGCAAGAGCTCATCATGTGTTTGTGTGACGTGTCTGCCTTGTATGATGTTACGTGTAGACGGTGCGGTGTGTGGCTTGAATGTGACTGCGCGGCCGGGTTGATCAGGTTTGTCAGCAGCCCTCGCGCCCTGACCAGCCGGCCAGGAAATCTCACTACTGGCTTTCGTGGCTGGTGTGACAGGAATTATAGTTTTGGATTTTTTGTATTTTCTGTGCTCTGCGGGGTTACATATTGTTTTTATTTTCTAGATGCATTAAAGTGCTGCAGAAGTTATTATTCTTTCCTCGGGTGACTTCCGCGATGTATCTAGTTCTGAGTAACCGAAGTATAGTTTCGTTGGACGTGTATCTGCCTTGGTCCGAAATTACTGTAAAATATTTTATTTGAATTCTTTGCACTTTTAATAAATTACTGTCGGAGACGTGGCCCCACACTTCACATCCATATAGCAGCGCCGGGAGGATTACTTGTCTGTATAGAAGTAATTTTTGTTTCTCGGGAAGTTTGGTGTTTTAAACAGTGGGCATAGTTCTCTTAACTTACCTTTAGTTGCTACGGAAATATTTTTAATGTGTAGGCCGAGGGGTGGATCTGCGGATCTAGGGGGGGGGGGGGCAGACTGCCCGAGGCACGGGTTAGAGGGGGCACTGGTGGTGCCCCAAAAGCTTTACTTGGGAATTAAATGTAAATGAGTGTAAGAAATATACAATGTCTAGATTGTATTTTTATTAACCTTCAACACCATATAATGTTATAAATAGAGTATTTATAATTAGAATGCACACTTAAAACACTGCTAATAATAGCTAGCTAGTAAGTAAAGGTTTTATGTGTTTCTAAAAAATTTTATACTGTTATTTACGCGAACGCATAACAACGTATACAAGACACGTTTATCACTGTTGGGTTGATTGGGCTGATGGGAAACGAGGGAGGGAAAGGAGGAGGGGTGGAACAAATCACAATTATTGCCGAGGGCGAAGGAAAGTCTATATCTGTCCCTGTGTAGGTCACGGGTTTAATGTTCGGGAATCCCCGGTTGTCGCAGTAGCTAGAGCACTCGCCTAACTTCAAGGTGATCCGGGTAAGATTCCGGTCGGTGCCCGGATTTCCGCATGTGGGAATCGTGCCGGACGACGCTGCTGGTCGGCGCGGTTGTCTCGGAGATCTCCCGTTTTCCCCGCCTTTTCATTCCGGCGCCGCTCAATACTCAGACCATGTTATCAGTGGCGTAACCAGGATTTGTGTTTGGGGAGGGGGGGTTCAAATTGTGAATTTTATAAAGTATCACCGATCCCCACAATCAAAGACGGGGGGTCCGGGGGTCGTTTCCCGCAGAAAAATTTGGATTTCAGGGTGCAAAATGGTGCTATCAAAGCAATTTTAGTATTGAATGTACCAGTGGTAGTAATATTAGTAATTTTTAAGATGAAAAATGTTTGAGTGAAGAATTTTACTATTGGTTGCTCTGCATACTCCCTAACAGATTTACTAGTTTACTAGTATTAATGTAGAGAAAATGTAATTTATAGGTACGAAATTTATAGATAAATTCTAAATTGCATAGTTTAATTTTTTTGTCCTTCATATTTCGGGGGGTGGGGGTGAAAGTTGAACTCGGGAATCCCCCCCTCCCCCTCTGTCTACACCATTGCATGTTTCCCCTCACCAGCGCTAAAGACCTTGATGTTAAGTGCTGACCAGAATCTCTTCACTTAATTTTTCAGGTATAATTACTATGGCTTTAATTAATCGCAAATCGATTCTGGATTTCTTATTAAGTAATGATGGAATCATTAACAATGCAACATACTCTGAAAAGAACAATAAGTGTCATTGCGACACACTGCTGAAAGCACGAACGGTATATTCATGTCAGTGTGACATATACTTGTTTTTAACCATATTGTTGCCAGCTCGTATGTGTTTTAACTGCAAGAAGGCACGCAAACACTGTATTTAAAAAAAACACGCTTCTATATCCTTGTGTTGAACTAACAATTCTTTTTATATCGATCACCTTAATTTTTCTGTTAATGACGGAACAATTATCTCAGTCGTATATTTTGTGAACATTTATAAATAAATGTATTTTAAGAACCGCAACATTTTTTTTTTATATTTTACAATATAAATTACAAATATATGTAATATACACATAGTTTATAGTCTTGAACATTTTTCTCAACAAAGATATTTGTCCAGACATGTGAATTAATAATTATTATAATAATATGTTTTTTTTAATTTTGAAACTTTTAAAAATCATTTTTTGGAAAAGACGTGTAAATAGAAATAAAATAATATCAGTGATTCCAATAAATGACAGAAATGTTTGATATTGTTCTGTCATATTTTAAATATAAATTTTGCACTTATGGAAAGTTTGGTATTATGAATAAATTTGCATTAATGTTTGCAAGATCCAGTATCAGCTCTGTTAAACTGCTGAACATCTTATTCCAGTGTAACTAGTACTTAACAACCACGTTTGGGCAACGTATTGCTTGCTAAACCATTGCATCTCTGTGTGATATTATAAGACATATCTGTTTGGATAAAAGTCCGTATGAAGGTCTCAGAGGTACAGTTAAACGTCCTGTGACAAAGGCTAGTTTACAAAGGACCACTGAAAACCATATTTGATCGTCACGATAA
>PNEQ01119021.1:101171-116148 GCA_003012365.1 Medauroidea extradentata
TTTTTTTTTTTTTTTTTTTTTTTTTTTTTTTTTTTTTTTTTTTTTTTTTTTTTTTTTTTTTTTTTTTTTTTTTTTTTTTTTTTTTTTTTTTTTTTTTTTTTTTTTTTTTTTTTTTTTTTTTTTTTTTTTTTTTTTTTTTTTTCAGTTGATGGAGATAATCTTGCTGTGTATCAGGACTTATCCTCCCGGAACTATTTAGTGATACGCATCACAAAACCACAATACCAAGCAGTTTCTCCAAGCCTGAACTACCATGTGTGTTTTATCTAAGATGGTGACTGGTGGATTGAACCTGATTCAGAATAAGAAAGTGTGGGGGAAGAAGAAGAGTACAAGGTGATATTTTTCATCCCAAAGGCCCAAGCACTCATTTCAAATTTACAAAGGAATTAGTATGGGTGACACCACTTGAGGTAGAGACGTACAATGGAAGATAACACAACATAAGCAACAAACTTAGTGAAATGTTATCAGTCATGTTCAATTAGAAAATAGCATGTAATACAAAGTAACATTGCAGCGCAAACATTAATCTCTATATATAAAAATGAAAGCTGACTGACTGACTGACTGACTGACATATCAAACTGCAGCTCAAACCACTCGACCTAGAATCGTGAAATTTTTTGTGGGGGTTCCCTTCAGGTCGTAGGCGAGCACTAAGAAGGGATTTTTCGAAATTCGACCTCTAAGGGGGTGAAAAGGGGTGAAATGTGTTTCCGAAGAAACGTCGATAGAGCTCGAACCCGACGGCCGATCATGATGATTTTTACTTTAATAAGACACTCGTAAAAATGCATGTTAGCTAATTTAAGGATTTTTCGAAGTTCAACTTTTAAGGGGCTGAAAAGACCTTAAATGTGTTTCCAATCAACTATCGATATCTATCGAACCCTTCGGGATAGAGAGTTGATATTCACTTCAAAATATTGCTTACGTAAATACCCAAAAAGTAGTTTTAGGTTTTTTTGAAATTCGACCCCCAGGCAGTAAAAAGGGGCAAAATGTATTTTTAATGAATCGTCTTTATCTTTGAAACACAATTGGCTATCGTCGTGATTTTAACTTTCATTGGTTACTTTTACAAATGTCTATGACAGGACTCAAAATCGTATAAAAATTCTTTATTTAAAGGGTAAAAAAGACGTGAAATGTGTTTTCGATTATCCTTCCATATCTATCGAATCAATCGAGATATCGAAGTGCTCTTTGCTTAAAATTGGTGCTTTTGTAAATATCCCAAGTACCATTTAAAATATATTTTAAGAATTCAGCCCTAAACTGGTTAAAAATGGGGTAATATGAGTTTTCGACTCATATTCGATTAATATCGATCCCATAGTTTTTTATATAGAGACGTGATTTATGTTTAGGATTGATGCTTACTCAAATACCTAAAAAGAAATTTCAGGAATTTGGAAATTCGCGACCTAAGGACGTGAAAAGGGGTGAAAAGTGGTGAAAAGCGTTTTCAATTAATCGTCGATATATCTTGAACCCAGCGGGCTAATGTTGTGTTTTTTACGTCCACGAGATACCAATAAAGTATTCTAAAACGTGATTAAATGGTTTTTCGAAATTTACTCTCTTAAGTGGTGAAAAGACCTTGAACGTGTTTTAGATAAATCCTCGATATCTATCGAACTCGTCGAGATATACAATTAATTTTTGCTTCAGGATGATGACTACAGAAATTATCGCAAAACGGTTTTCAGAATTTTCGAAATTCGATTTCTCAATACTATGCAGGGGTGATATGTGTTTTTTTAGTGAATGGTCGATTTTGATTCGGGTGAACGGGCTAGCGATGTGATTTGACACTTCAGTTGGATACTTATACAAATGTCTAAGATGTAAATTTAAAGTATTTCGAAATTCGACACCCAAACGGGGGAAAAAGCACAAAATTTGTTTTCCATCAACCCACGATATCTATCTAACCAGTAGCGATATTGAGGTGGTGTTCGCGTCAGAGTGATGCTTACGTAAATATTAAAAATATATATATGTAATTTTTTTCTTTATAAGAAACGTGATTATTAAGAATAAAACATAGTTGGTCAATAATCAAGGCAGACGACCCGAAAAGCAGGAACGAGCAGCGAGAAATAATTTGTACAGGAGTTTCACTACAGTAACCTATCGAGACGTGGTGTTGTACAACTTCTATGAGCCCAGGACACAGATATTTTATTTTATTTTTTTATTTTTATTTTCATGAATTATTTCGACGTTACGTGACGCAGTTGTTTGTCACTCAGGTCTAAATTCCGGGAGGTTCTGGCCTCGAATTCCGTTAAAAGCTGCGTGCGAACGTTCAATTCTGACACACAAAAACTACAAGGCAGATCGAATTAGTGCAATTTACATGTAGTCTTTAAAAGGGATAAAATTGCAGTTCGCTTTCCACTTAGGTTCCGCTACAAAATCAGCTGACATATCGTCGGTATACTGCCAAAAGTGATTAAGTCATAAATGCTTTTTTGTTTAAAGACAGTATTAAATTGTAGATATTAACAAAAAAATGTGGTATGTTACTATACTGTGACACAACAGTACGAAACGACGAATAGACTTTAAACTTGGGCAGTTGTTCGTGAACAACATATACATATTCCTAGCATTTTTATAATTTTATCTCATTTTGACATTGTCACTTTTGGCAGTAAACCGTCTATATATAATCTCACTAATCTAAGGTTTGGGGCACCAAATACGTTTCCGCGAAACCTTTACCCTCTGAAACTTTGTAATGTCAATAAAGTTAAAGTGAATATTTTGAAAATATATAATCGAGGGCACCGTCACCAATGGTTGTGCACAGGGTAAACAGATGATTCTCATTCGATTAACCTCTTACCTTAGGTGTCTGTAGTTACCCCACAACGTCAAATAGGCAGGGCTATAAATAAGGCCCAGGAGTTGTCGCTGTTAGTGGCAGGGACAAACTTAAGACTGCTTTTCGCGTGGACAGATATAGCTACTTATCCTGCTGCAGAGTTAGTTCAACTAGCCGCTTGGATATTCTAATACTTGATGACTGAAGTATCATTTGTTTTATGTACAAAGAGATTATTCTGTTAAAGTAAATATTATCAGTTACGAATAATACTCGTGAGCAAAGCCGCGGGGGACTGCTTGTATTAGTATAAGTGTGCAAACAGTCACTGTGGGTTAGAATGAAAATATAATAATTGTAAGAGGAGACAAATACTTAAACTTATTTCCAAACCTAAATTTATATAAACCACAATTACAATGAGTTAACTAGTGTAGCGTGCATACATATTTGATATGCATGTACCAGCTTCTGAAGTTTTGAGTTAAATCACAGCATGGAAAGAACTTGAGCTCTTACAGTATCTAACTAAATTAAAATAGGTCACATTTTAAATATTTTAGCATAGTTAATTCACATTCAGAATAATGTAGGTTTCAATACTTCAAAACGTGTTAAATTACATACACTATTATTTTTTCGTATTTTCAAACGTGTGCATATTCAACAGGGGTGAAAATAATATAATAGGACCACTTGCATGCAAAAGCAGATGATTAGTTTATCTTTCCTAAAAAATCTCAAGATTGTATTTGGTCCCCCACGTAACTTTTTTTTTCTCTCTGAAAATAGCAAATTCACATTTTTTGTAAAGTTCGGGGACATTTTTTTTAAGATGTTAGTCTTTAACCCATGTAACTTTAATGCTAATTACTGTCCTACATGTAGACTCTAAGCACGCAAAAGAACAGCTCTCTAAATGTAACTTTGGTGAAGCAGGATGGTGGTTAAAGTGGGGTAAAACAGCAGTCAGAATGCTGAAAGCAAATGGCAGACATCTTGAAAATGAGAAACTTTTTTACAATGTAAATAAAGTATGTAATAGTATATTTTATAAGATTTCAAATTATACTGAGAACACTGCAATATGTGATTTTTTCAAAAAAAAAATTATAGCTAGTTCTGAAAACCTCAGACATGTGTAAAATTTTCACGCAGTGAGTATGAAAAATGGCTGCCAGTATTCACTTGCTGTGTGTAAAATTCTAAATTAATGTTTTTATTTCTCCTAGAGGATGTGGTAATATAAGAGAAATTGTTTATCTAAATAAAAAATGGTGCAGCATTAAATTTGTTGAGTTCATATTGAGTGACCCTGCAGCTATATACACCTGCAATGTTGCAGCCACATTTTATTTATCCCTGAAACTTTGCAACAACGTCCCCAGCGAAACATTGCAGAAACGGCTTTCTGCAACGTTCCAACAACGTCCCTCTGCAATGTTGCCGCAATGTCCCACCGTAAAGTTTCCACAACGTTGTAGAATAACGTTGCAAATCAGTGATATTTGGATGTTTCAGCAACCTTGCTTCAACGTTGCTATAACGTTGCTCAACGTTTCATCAATGTTACAGATTTGGAGGCGTAACATTGGTACAACGTTGTGACAAAGTTTCTGTGCTGTATGGATAGTGTAGTAGTTAGATCACTCTCCTAATACGACGATCTTGTTTCTATTCTATGGGAAGCTATACCGAATTCGTGAACGCTTCCCTCGAAATCTGGGTCCTTCGAGGATCTTTCTATTCCCTCAACGTTGCATTCCTTCGCTGGTCCATCCTCTTCTGCCTCATTTATTTTTCATGCCAGATGAATGGCAAATATAGTAGAGAACATTAAAACATTGGAATATGGTTAGCTGACTATGTACATGTTGGGAATTAAATGACTATCTGTGTTGCTAGCAAACGGTTTAAAATGTAACCACACTTACTGTAACTTACGTCGAAAATACTCATTAATTAAAAGTCGTTGCAAAGTTCCAAGGTGATCTTAGAAGAAGTTAAAGTACAGTCTAGTTCGAAAAATTACCCTGGCTGTTCATAGAGGTGTTCTAGCCATTGTGCCAACTACAGCATGTCAGCTTCTCATTGAATTTATATTTCACTAGCAGTCCCCCGTGGCTTTGCTCGCGAGTATTAAACGTAACTGATTATTTTCTTTAATTAATTTTAATAACTTCTTTGTTCACCAGATTGGTAGTTCAGTCATCAAGTGTTAGAATGTCCAAGCTGCTAGTTGAGCTAACTCTGTAGCATAATAAGTAGCTATAGCTGTCCATGCGAAAAGTAGTCTTTAGTTTGTCCCTGCCACTAGCAGTGACGACACCTGGTCCTTATTTATATCACTGCAAAGTTGACGTTGTGGGGTAGTTATAGACTCTTAAATGTAAGATATTAATCGAATGACTAACGTCTGATTTACCCTTGCATAGCTATTGATGACGGTGCCCCTTATTACATATTTTCATAACACTCACTTGAAGTTTAATGCCATTAGAAAGTTTTGTTGGGAAAAGGTTTCGCGGAAACGTATTTGGTGCCCCAACCTTGGGATTAGTGAGATAATATATTATGTGAGATGATGTAGTCGAGGTACCTAAGTGAAAAGTGAGCTGCATTATCCATTTTACCCCTTTTAAACAACTACATGCAAATTGCACTACTTGGATCTGTTTTGCAGTTTTTGTGTGTCAGAATTGAACGTTCGCACGCAGCTTTTAACGGAATTCGAGCCCAGAACCTCCCGGAATGTAGACCTGAGCTACAAACAACTGCGTCACGTAACGTCGAAATTGTTCATGAAATTTGATTTAACTTAAAGAAAAATGTTCATGTCCTGGGCTCATAGAGATTGTACAATACCACGTCTCGATATGTTTCTGTAGCGTGTACTCCTGTATAATTTATTTCCCGCTGGTCGTTCTTGCTGTTCGGATCGTCTGTCTCATAAAGTAAAAATAACTTACATGTATTTTTTAATACTTATATAAGCATCATTCTGACGCGAATAACACTTCAATATCTCCACTAGTTAGATATATATCATGGGTTGATGGATAACAAATATTGCGCTTTTCCCACTTTTGGGTGTCAAGATTTTCGAAAAATTATAATTTCACATCTTAGACATTTGTATAAGTATCCAATTGAAGTGCAGATCACGACGGTAGCACGTTCAGTCGAACCAAAATCTATCATATATGAAAACTCATATAAGACTCCTGCACAGTACTGAGAGTTCGAATTTAAAAAAAAGCTAAAAACCATTTTGCGATAATTTTTGTAATCATCATCCTGAAAAAAAATTTACTGTACATCTCTACGGGTTAGATATATATCGAGGATTTATATAAAACACATTACAAGTCTTTTCACCTCCTAAGAGAGTGAATTCCGAATAACCCTTGAATCATGTTTTAGAATACTTAACTGGTGTCCCTTGAACGTGAATAACACAATAGCCCGTTGGATTCAAGATATAGGCCTATCGACAATTAATTAAAAACACATTTCATCATTTTCCATCCCTTTTCAAGGCCTTTGAAGGGGAATTTCGAAAATTCGTTAAATTACTTTTCCGGTATTTGAGTAAGCATCAATCTTTAACTAAAATCACATCGCTATATAAAAATAGATGGAATTGATATATATCGATTGCGAATCGAAAACATATTTTACCCTTGTTTTAACCTCTTTGGGGCCGAATAGGAAAATAGATTTTAATGGTATACGGTTCATTTACAAAAGCATCAATCTGAAGCAAAGAGCACTTCGATATCTCGATTGGTTCGCTAGATATAGAGAAACACTCGAAAACACATTTCACGTATTTTCACTCCCTTAATTAAAGAATTTTGAGTTGTCTTGGAGTCCTGTCATAGACATATGTATACGTAACCAATTATTGAAGTATAAATCATTACGTAGTCAATTGTGTTTCAGTGATATAGACGATTCATAAAAAACACATATTTCCCGTTTTTACTGCTTGGGGGTCGAATTTCAAAAAATCCTAAAACTGCTTTTTTGGATATTTACGTAAGCAACATTTTGAAGTGAATATCAACTTTCTATCCCAAATGGTTCGATAGTTATCGATAGTTATTCGGAAACACTTTTAAGGTCTTTTCACCCCCTTAAACGTAGAATTTCGAAAAATCTTGCCTAATATGCATTTTTATCAGTGTCCTATTAAAGTAAAAATCACAATGATAGGCCGTAAGGTTCGAGCTCTATCGACGTTTCTTCGGAAACACATTTCACCCTTTTTCATCCTCTTAGAGATCTAATTTCGTAAAATCCCTTGTTACTGCTCGCCTACGACCTGAGGGGAACCGCCACACAAATTTCACGATTCTAGGACCAGAGGTTTGGGCTGCAGTTTGATATGTCAGTCAGTGTTATTATTTATATATAGATTAGGCACATTGATTTTCATAATGTTTTTTTCGTGAAGCATGCTTCTGTAAGTAAAGACATTGACATCAAAGATCACTCTCCCTCTGGTGAGTCTTTGTTTGTTAGTGTTTGGGTATCTTTGCCTCGGTGCACATTTCGAAGTATTAAACTAACGTATCGATTTAGGCCTAATTCGTGATACATATTGTATTTATCAAGTTAACTTTCTATAAATTAGACCCATATATGAACTCCATTAAATTATGCCGGCTACATAAATTACTGACCAATGCATAATTTCTAGGTACACAATTCTTACAAAACTTTTACGTTTTGATTGTTATTCAAAGAGTTGACTATTTTAGGTAAACATTATTTCGCATCTTTAAAATCATTGTTTTAAATAAATTAATAATACGTATTTTACATCGAATAACAATAACAGGAATCCCGTTATAATTGGTATACAACGCTACGTTCGCCACTTGACTTCATGGTTCGGAGACTTTAAAATCTGCGGCTATACAGAATGCCCTGGAAGGAAAGGGCAATATCCTGGGAGGTGATAGTACTGGTTATTGTGATCAAAAAGTTCATGTGAACATGGGACAATGTGGGACAGTTGTATAGATAGCCCCATTTGAATTTAAACATTAATAAGCTGTAAAACTACTGTTATTGTTTTATATGTAGTTATATCCCTCATTTCAATTACAAGGAAATTGTATTACATAATGAATAACACACTAAACTTTTTTTTTCATAGCTATATTAACAAGACTATGATACACAACCGTGAAATTTTTGGTCCAGTGCCAATGCTTTCACACTGCAAAAATAAATTTTCCGTACCCGCATGCATAGTGCTAAAGAAATTTGGGGATTTTAAATTTTCAAAAGTAAATTGTCGCAAGCCTGAAAAAGTTAAGTATATCACTAAAATAAATACTATTATATGATTTTTAATTGAAAAAAAAAACACATTTGGATCACTTTCGTAATTTTATTTATCAGTATTACTGGCACAATATTTTACAAATTTTACCCACATTGGCAAACTTCTATATTTACGTTTACTAGTTTAACAGTTATAATCAAACATGTAATAACATGCACAAATATATACACATAGGTCTAATATAATAAATATAAACAGTGTATAAAATAGCAAAACACACGCATTTCAGGATGTTAATGGTTTTAGAGTCAGTATTTTAACTGTATTTTTTTATCACGCACTTTAGGAGATACTACGCGTATAAATAAATGAACATCTATGAATGTTTGTGTATATATGCATTTATTTTCTGTAAAATGGTTAAATAAAGGGTCACGTAACATAGAAAACTTGCATGATAAGTACGCGTGGAAACGTGATAAGCGTGACCTCTCGAACATGACACACTAAGTCTGCGTGACTTGAGTATTTTCAGTAGTGTTTCGTCATGCGAGTTACTATGGTTACACAATATCAAAATAAACACAGTTATCGAAAGAATATGTTCCCAGCTAGGGCCAGTGAGGGGTAGAGTTTGTGATTATGCGGTTCACCGTACGACAAGAGCCAATATAAAAAAAATGTTTAAGCTGCTTTTTAAAATTAATTATCGGAATTATTTAAGTTTTAATACGCGTAGCAAAACACGTTATTAGCGAGAGTTGCAATGATCTGCTTTGCCACTACGGTAATGTTGATCATAAACTGCATTGTGTCTGGTAGTAGTATATTAAGTTACAATGGACATGAAATGCAAGAATTCCACTTGGCGCATTATGCCACAGCTGCGATAGGCAAGTACTTCACTCATGGAAACTATTTCGTTGTAGTGGATGTAGACGCATGTTGCCTCTCAGACAACACTACAACTGCAGTTCTCAGGAAGATCCACAAGTCTATGGTTCCAGTGCTCGTCAGAGATAACTCGCCGCTACTACAAGACTACACTGCACACAAGCGAGCAGACAACTACGAGAATACAGTAGGTTTCATTAAATATTTGCCAGAACTACCTGACAAGTGCTTCATTGATGCCAACACTACAGACGCCCCTTACTGGAGTTCTAGAGCATTCTACCTTCTAATACTGGCTAACTCGTCACAATTAAGTGACGAGAAAATGAGGAAAATGTTCGACAACTGCTGGAATAATTTCAGTATCATGAACATCGCATTATTATTTGTCGATTCCTCTTTCGAATTCAGGAGGGTTAATGTTCAAGTTTTAACCACTTTTGTGACCTACAATCCATTTACAAATGTTTTAAATTTTACAAATATGAATACTTGTTCTGAGATAAACTTACAAGTTTTTAGGAAACGTTTTCCAAATATGAATAGGCAACGACTAAAATTAGATAAGTTTAATGAAGGTGATCTCTTTGAAGTTAAGAGGTTGAGCGACAGAATGGAAAACTATAAAGGTCCTCTGTATAAGCTGTCACAGGCATTAGTGAAATATTTTAATGCGACTCTGGAGATAGAGTCAGAAGTTAAATACCCTCTCAATGAACAGGATAAGTCAACCAAGACAATTGTAATAATGCCGAATATTATTTATAAAAGTACGCTATATCACACTGTTTATCCTCTTCAACATGTTTGTTTGACGTTTGTTGTTCCAAAAGCATCTCGTATACCCTTGTACATGAACGTAATGCTGCCATTTACGAAAGAAACATGGGCGTGTTACGTGTGTACGGCAGTGATAATTTGTGTTGCATGGTGGGTAATAACCATGTTTGACTCGGAAAGAAGTGTTGGGAGCACAATACTGGAAACGTTACGTCTAGTAATACTTGGAGGAACAATTCGTGCGCCTCGTTATTTCGTCCAAAGGTTTTTTGTTACAAATGTTCTTGTATTCAATATCTTGCTCGCTAACTCTTACCAAGGATCTATTACGAGTTACCTCACTATTCCTAAATACTATCGTAACATGAAGAATTTTAAGAACATATTTTCTTCACAGTTGATGTTTGGCGTGCATCAAACTCTCGAAGGTTTATTCGCGCTTAACGATGAGGTTGATTTTTCAGACGTAGAGTACTTATTTCCGAGGCTGTATTTTTTAACGAGTTTTGAAGAAGGTTTCGATTGGGCAGCCTTTCACAGGAACATCAGCGTCTTCGGACCTCGGATATATTTTGATAATATTATTTCTCAGCCTCGGTGGTTTCGAGACGGTCGACCGTTGCTACACTTGGTTGACGACTGTTTTTATACCTTGCCAGTTTCCGTTTCTGTGATTAGTTCTAGCAACCCATTTCTTCCCAAATTAAACGATTTTACTACCAGAAGTTCAGAAGGAGGGCAATTTATGAAGTGTATGACTGATCATACTAGGAAATTCAGCCTACGTTCTCTGAAACTGACTGCAGTTCCAGATAAAGTGCCGATTGAAATAATACACCTGCAGACTCCTTTTTATATGTTTCTATGTGGTCTGATTTTAAGCTTTATTTCTTTTCTGAGAGAGATTTTGTAGACCATAAAACTAGATGTGATATTATTGTAACAAAGACGATTCTTTCTTCATAAACAGCATGGAGTCCAGTGACAAATGTAATGCTATGGGGTTAAATTTATAGTGTAGCGTTATCTGAATTAGTCAGAAGTTTTTTTACGTAAATATGTAATACTTTACTGCCGAATTAGGGTATTCGTCAGACGTGTGGTGTTAACTATATTATAACACATTAATATGTAGTTAGTGGATCATGACTTAGCCTACATAAATTTTAATATATAAAATATTTGGTTTTATATTATACGCTGTTAATGTTTCTTGACATTAGTCATTATTCGCTTTCTCGTGTAACAAAGAAATATACGAATTAATTGATGTCCCCACGAATGTACGACATCAACGATTAGTTTAACCATCGCATGTGTCCTTGTCAGAAAACAAATTGATTACATTATATTGCAATGAAATAGTGCAGCAATGGTGTTTGTTAAATATTTTTCACAAAATCTAAGAATCAATTAACTAATACATACGAATATTTTGAACTGACTTCGCGTAGCTTGGTATCACAGTACACGCTCAAAGCTAGACAACTGGACAGATATACACACAGTGTGCATTCCTCTAGACTTCGATAAATATTGTAGGACTGTAAAAAATTAACAGTGCATGGCAGCCTCTTGCATTTAATCTATATATTGCATAGCAGCATGGATGACTTTATACATAGTGAAAGTATTATTAAATTTGTGTGGTATTAGGTGTTGGTGATATTAAAATAGTGATGTAAATCGTACTCGAGATGGGTGCAATAAAACGATGGTGCAGTGTGTAACATAGCAATTGATTATTTATATATATCCGCATGATTTGTTTATGTTTAGGAATATTGACTTTTTTTGTCTATGTATACTTAAGTATCTTTGACCGTAGATGCCTCGTGCCGTGTTATTTTATTACGTGTTCCTGGTTTTGTAATTTATATTGTAATAGAATTTATCAGTGGTAATGGTCTCCAGGTTTTTACCTATGAAAGTAGTGTTACATGATCACCATCGCGTACTGTGACCTGGTTTGCCGTGCTATCGATAGTGAATAGAGGTTGTAAAATTGGATAATAGAAGTGAGGTGTGCAAAGTTTTGGAACGTCGAAAAAAAAATTGTTCGAGAAAAGGAAAATAACGGGAGCTAAGGAAGACGACGGAAGAGATTTTTTTCGACGAACGTAGCCTTCGAGAAGGACGACGAGGCTTAATATGAAGAGGTCTGCCAAGAAGTCCACTGTATCAGTAATGAATTGATACCAGATGGAGGCAGAACGCCGAATGCAGTGAACTTCTCGTCGAGAGCTATCGTCGAGGACTATCTTCGACGAGGTTCGCCAGGAGGGTCGTCGTTCGAGGCCACTGTCCAGGTTCTGAGGGCCGTCTGCAGTGAGTTTCACCCTATCGCCGGTGACCAGGGCTAGTTTCGCACCATCCAGAGAGACGAATTCAGGTCCTACTCCGTCGTACTGCCAGCCGACCGACCTGTTGCCCTGTACAACTGATTCAGCCATCCCAGGGGCGACGTCTTTCAACTAACGAGGTTTCCCAACTGTAGAAGAAGACGCCCGGTAAACGATGACATCCAGAATTTATTAATTACTCATGCACAACACTAGCCATGAACAAGCCTATACAAATATTTAGAACTGGAGTGCCTATATGTTTCTCGTATCGCATTGCGCTACCAATAGATTAAACCCACACAATACCCGCCGTGTAACGTTATGGTGTGAACTGAGAAGCCAATAGTGACTTCAACACCCATATCCAGAATTTAATAGTCGGTCGCTAACGCGGTAAACCAGGTCGTGAACCCACATATTTTGAATGGTCACACCATCATCACTCGTTAACGAATGATAAACATCTCAACACACTTAGCTTTTAATGATAATCTATTTTGCCTGGTATGGTTCCCTCCGAGCATTACCACTGAGTAGGAAATGATAAACATAAAAGGTCAATTAAAATTATAATAAAAAGAAACCTCGTGTTATTGCTCTCTGGGAATCAGGTATGTTTAACTCCACTGAGGCACAAACTGTGTTCTCAGACACCGACTGTATTTTCTCTTGCTTTAAATTAGCCCTCAAATTAACTGTAAGGTAAATAGATAGAGGACTTGTCATAACCTTATAAGGAAAAAAACCTTACAGAGTGGCGCCCAACGTGGGGCCGAATTTTGTAGCACAGTCAAGAGAAAATCAGTCAGTTCTGGTGGAAGAAACGATACCCGCCAGAAGACCGACTGCTTAATTAGAGCTGTAAGTAGCAGTAGAGAGCAACAAATTGTTGTTCTATAGCTTGTTGGTAGTAGACCATAGAAGTTTGTCGGTGTAAATAAGTCATGGATTAACAAGTTGGAAGCTCGTCTCACATAGACGAAACCATAGAGAATGTAGTCGCGCAGTACACTGCGGATAGCGATGAATTGACGCGATACATCGAGGAAACACCCGTTATTCACGCAAACGAACCTGTCACATTGCAAAATATCATGCAGATTATGCAACAAATGCAAGGCAGCATACAAGTTAGTTTGTTGAAAAGTCAGACAGAGTTGCAGTCTAGTTTTACAGCTCAGTTGCAAAATAACCAGACCGAGTTGCAGTCTAGTTTTACAGCTCAGTTTCAAAATAACCAGACAGAGTTGCAGTCTAGTTTTACAGCTCAGTTGCAGGCTCTGTTTCAAAACAGTCACGACAAATTGCAGGATGAAATTCGAGCAGTTCGTGAAGATGTAGGTTCAGAAGTAATAGTAACGTTGCGCGATTGGAAGAAGGGTCTGGATGAAAGTTTGGAGAAAACGGACCTTAACGTTAAGAATTATGCTGCAATATTGCAAAACTCGGTCCGGGAATCGACTGCTCGTTTCGAAGACATTGAGCAAAAGATACACGATATTGTTCAACACGTCGATAACAGTAAGAGTGAGATCGAATCAGTAATCCAGGTGAGTCGAGCTGAATTTGCCGAACTGCATCGAACAACTAAGGAGGATTTTGTAAATTGGTCTCGCCGAATCTAGAAGGATCTGTCGCGAAAAGTCGAACAGATGAAAATAACGTCTCGTGCTAGTAGCGTAAGTGGCGGCGAAAGTGTCGAATGCACTGAACAACAGACTGTTCAGAAAAACCTAGACTGTAGGTTTGACCACATACGGCTTAGCCCTTCTCCGGCGTATGAACATGAAGATCGCGATAAAGCCGGACATGACGCGAAGTACGATGGAGTTACACCTGGTGCAATTGGTTTGAACCAGGTGGTGAACCTAGCTGCAGTATTTCATCATCCAGTGCAACAACTAAGTAAGTCTATTCCAAGATTTTCTAACCTAGAAAAGGAGAACCCCATGACGTTTTTGAAACGTTATGAAGTATTCAGATACGTTCAAGCTAACTGAACATGAGAGGCTACACTATCTGAATTTCTCTTTTAAGGGAATTGCAGGTTATTGGTGGGATGTGGAAAAGGCAACCACTAAATCCTATGCGGAATTTCGCTAGAAATTCGTAAGACAGTTTTGGGGTCCACGAGTGCAGGGTCTTGTAAGAGCCATCCTACATTCAGAAAAATACGACCCTAAAGGTAACAAAACGGTGGATGAGCATGTTAGCTACATGTACGAACGTAGCCGACATCTCACCCCAGAAATGACAGAGACGGAATTGATTTTAATGTTAACCGCACAGATGCCGCCACCTTATCAGATAGCTTTGGTAAGTAAATATAACCTTCCGCTCGCTGAGTACAGAGAGCAACTGATAATGTTGGACAAACTGGAACGGCAAATCCGTCATCCACCATGAGACCACCGTAAGGATAGGCCTTATGGCAACACTGGATATCAAGGTGGCGATAAATTGCGCAGAAGGGATCACGATGACCTCGAAAAAGAAGTCATCGTGATTCGTAAGTCCCATGAGCAAGTCAGACGACGAGTCCGGTTACCAGTATAAGAGTCGGCCTGACAAGAAAGATTTCTGGGGCAAAGGTAAAGTAAATAATTACCGAAGGACAAGTCGGCGATATCGCTCAAGAAGACGTCACTCTTCGAGATCCAGGTCTAGGTCGAGATCCCGGGGTACGGAAAGCGAAGTTGAAGACAAGAAAGCTGGTGGGACACCAAGTTCTTCGGCGAACGACAACAAGCATCGCGTATCCGAGTCGGCATCCAAGAGGGACACTGAGGGGCATTTTGAACGTAATAAACCTCTGAACCC
>PNEQ01119025.1:7624-18239 GCA_003012365.1 Medauroidea extradentata
CGATGAAACACAACTAACCGATGACAAACACAAACAAGAAAACTTAGCCGGCCATCTCCTGGCGACCGGTCACGAACTCCGATGAAACACAACTAACTTTCCTGGGCGGACACCCGGACTTACTCGGCCGAGCGGCGGAGGGATACATCAGGATCCAACTTGCCTAAAAAGCTGGTTAATTGACGTTTATAACCTAAAAATTGTACGTAACATAGATACTGATAAATTTACAAAGCATTTTATTTCGTAATACCAGCTAAATATTCCTTTGTTTCTTAATTGGGGGATGTGCATCATCATCAATCTGTCGCAGATCAACACCTTCACGGAGTTTTGCGGCCGACACTACCACCCACGTTGATCGAGAAACGCCCTGCAGAGCCCCCGCATTCCAGCACGTCCACGTACGTACCTCCAAGCGAATGAACTCTGACCTGCCTGCCAGATAAATCCGTCCAAAGCACAGGCTAGCTCAGAGCTTATTTGAAATTTTAAAAGCCAGCACTTCTCTGTACGTGCTTCCAAGAGAACTATGACTAGCCTGCCACATAAATCCCATTCCAGGAGAAGCAAGCTAAGAGGCTACTTGGAATTTAAATAATCCAAACAAGGCAAAATATAAGAAAAGTTTACTTAGAAAAGTTGCTAGAAATTAAATTAGCTTTAAAATGAGTCCAAACACGATATAAATCCGACAAAATTGACACTTAAAATTAAATACTTTTCTCTTGCTTTAAAGTTAAATTTTAAATTAAAAAAAAAATTTTAATGTAAATTTCTCTATTCGCATCCCCAATTAATATGTTGGATCCCGCCGCATACATCCTTATACCTGGTTAAGTTGGCCTGTTTAATTTGTTATAAACAGAGAAAAAATTATTAATTAAGACAAAAAAAATTGAAATTACTGTTTGGTTCATAATTTGCTAATGCGACGTTGCCAATTGGTACATACTAAAAGAAACCAAAAGGGAATCAAAACAAAAATAGGAGAAAAAATTAGAAAGAGGGAGGACGGGAGAACAAACAAAAAGTCGGGAGTCTCCCACCTAAAGTTAGAGACTTGGCATGTATGGACAGCTGTTTATATTTGCTACCCACCCACCTGCAAGGCATTATAGTAGGTTTTGCAATATTACACTAACTTAAAAAACTGGGCAAATTTAATGAACCAGGTTACTTAAAAGGTAGCTCGTAAAATATGCTAATTGTCAATGTGTGCACTGTTACAGTTGAAGATTTTTTAGTTAATGATGAAGATTTCACTAGTACTGAGTTGAGAGGGCTGCAAACAGCAAGGTAGCTCTTGCACACTGCAACGTCTAAGTGGCAGGTTTTAGTTTATTGTGACGTGCACTGGCACGTAGCACTTACTTGGCCTCTTATCATACAGTAATTTCAATTTTTTTTTGTCTTAATATGTTTTTTTCCTGTTGTTTATAACAAATTAAGTAGGCCAACTTAACCAGGTATAAGGATGTATACTGAGGGATCCAACATATTAATTGGGGATGCTAATAGTGAAATTAACATTAAAAGTCTATTCAAAATTTAAAATTTAACTTTATAGCAAGAGAAAAGTATTTAATTTTACGTGTCAATTTTATCGGATTCATGTCGTGTTTGGATTCTATTTAAAGCTAATTTAATTTCAAGCAACTTTCCTAAGTAAACTTTTCTTATATTTTGCCTTGTTTGGATTTTTTTAAATTTCAAGTAGCCTCTTAGCTTGCTTCTCCTGGAATGGGATTTATGTGGCAAGCTAGTCGTAGTTCTCTTGCTTTGAAGCACGTACCGAGAAGTGCTAGCTTTTAAAATTTCAAATAAGCTCTGAGCTAGCCTGTGCTTTGGATGGATTTATCTGGCAGGCAGGTCAGAGTTCACTCGCCTGGAGGCACGTACAGGGACGTGCTGGAATGCGGGGGCTCTGCCGGGCGTTTCTCGATCGATGTGGGTCGATATACAAGTGTAATTCAAATTCTGGAGTGATGATAACTTACTACGAATCCATTTTATTTTGTCAAATCCGCTCAAGAATAATACATTTTGGTTTAAAGTCAACCTGATTAAGGTCTCATGCGTCCAAAAAATGAACCTACTGAGCTAACAGTTTGAATGAATCTAAGCAAACTTAATGGCTCTTACACACTGGGGATCGTGCGTTCCAATTGCACGAATGGGAAAAATGATATAACACATTAATTTATCTATTAAAAATAAATTTTTCTTCCCAATTACGGTCATGTTTCTTGTAAGTGACAGTGAGAACAGCCCACAGCAGTGCTGCCATCTATTGACACATTTTGCAAAATCCTGCCCATCTCTCGAATTATCAACCAATCACAGGGGACTTGCACTCCGCTATTGGCTAACCCGTTTCTAAAGGTGGGGCAGCAACTCAGTGGAACAGCAAAAACACATAAAATTGAACAGATGATATTTGGTTGTAACTTTTAACTTAAATGAATATATTTATTCTATGCTTACCGTGTAGTACGGTACACAATACACTGAAATAACCATTGCATACATAAACTATCCTTATGTCAATAATAGCATACACATTCAGATTTTGTTTTTTCATAAACCATGCAGTCTGTCTTGTATTGTCACACTATGCTGTAGTAAATATCGTGTTTGGAGTAAATTTAATTCTACTGCTGCACAGCGGAGCAACTATAGACACCTATAACTATGTGGAGTCTCAGCCTTACCCGTTCTTACAAACAAACAACTGTATTTAACACAATTTCATGAAATAAACTTTAGTTGCTGGAAAGTAAAGAGAAAACAAACACGCAATAACAATTCCAATGACATCACAGGGACATCAACATGCCGGCATTTGTTTTACTGAGCTAAAATAAACACCCTTTTTATTTAAGTTTTCTCAGGTTATATGGACGCAAATAAAGAAAAAAAGCGGTACCATCATTCATAAATGAAATGTACTTTTAAATAAAAATAAAACTTAAAAATCGGACAGCACAGATTATTACAAGAAAGTAAATGTGTCACGTTTAAAGTAATTTTCACTAAATGTCAACTTAATAAGTATGTAATCACAGTTGTGCTGTATTGAAATGCTGAACACTGTTAGATTACCTAAAAATAATTTGGCATATGTGCCCTTTCTCCCCACAACACATCAAGACTATCTACAATCTGCCACCAAATTATTGGATGCTGTATAGAGTAAATAAGTTTGGTTCATGGATTAATTCTGTTATTTTCTGAAATGCTAACATTCTGGGGCTAAAATTAAAGTTTTTTTAACATGGCAATGAAACAAAGAAAACATCAAATAATTCACCTTATATTTCAGAACTTCCACATTATAATATGATGCTGTAGGGTTCTTCTCTGCTTGCTGCCGCAGATGTGCAGTGAGAGCAGTCATATTAAACTCAAAAATGCTGCTACTGCTGTTTGACTGACTTGAATCCCTGCAAAAAATATTGCAACAAAAAGTGAATGAACAAGTACATTTACACCAATACATATTCAACCAGAATATTTCCTATTTACATGTCACATCTAAATATCACACATTAACATTAATTCTGGAAAATTTAAACATTAAATAAATTGAATGGTATTAGGAGCTAAAAAGAGTAATGTTGCAATACTATTTTTAAAATATTTATCTGTACATTGCCTAAAAAGTATTGTGATTTTTAATAATTCGAAATAAATACAGCTAATATTTATATTGCTGTTTATTTTAGGCATTTACAGCTTATCTGGAATTCATTTCAGGTAAATTTATGAATATACTACAACCCTTCACCCCACCTACCAATCCACTATAGCATGGCAGTAGAATAGTTTGTATCATATCCATTAAAGAAACTGAGAATATGTCCAGTTACATATGATTAACCAATAACATCTCGGGGCATAAAAGAAATAATGAGGAACATAACGAATGATTTTGAAGAATACAATTATTTTTAACTACCACAGCAACACTAGCAATAAGTGAAAAGTGTAAATTTAGAAGAAAAATTGCTTTAAATTGACATGGCATAGCTCAGATCAGAGAACAAAACAAACTAATCTAGAGAGTATCCTAATGCATATACAGTGAAACTTCTTATTTACACTTTCCAGGGGGACAGGGCGAAAAAGTGTAAATAGCGGGAAAGTGTAAATGAAGGGAAATCTCAAAAAACCATTCAGCTTACCTTATTTAGTACTTTTATTTTCATGTTGCTTAAAAAACTCTCTACAGGTAAAATCAATGTGATAGTATTCATGCAAGCTATGTATTTATCACATTTTGTCACATAAAATTTGGTACAGTGTAAGTTACCAATATCGGAATCGAATATACTGTTACAGGAAGATTTATGGCACATGCACATACCAAGAGAACATCATAAAATGTTAGATCCGATTTTTTTTTATCGTTTGGTAAATACTGTTCCGAATTTTACCATTTATTTTTTGCAAATGCTATCATGAATTTAGACAAAAACTGTAAGCATTTGAATGAGAATGTACAGTTATTCATTATTCAGATCAACACATGTTCCCACGAACTCATCACCACACTTCTTCATTATTACAGTATCTGTTTTTGTTTAATCGACAATGTCAGCTATTTTTTTCGATTACAATACCGTTTTATAATCATCTAAAACACGCTGCACTAAAATGGAAATGATTTAAAACACAACTGTTTGTAATAAACATTTTCAAACACGTTTTGAAAATTTTAGGTTAAAGTTACCGTTATTTGCGCTTACAAAGACAAACGAACGTACGTGAAGAGATCAATATTGCCAACGTGAATATATCGATAGCGTCCGAGACAATCGATAGCGCTAGCGGCAGCAGAGTTTTCTTGCTGCTATCTTGAATTTATTGTGCCGTGAGCGCTAGCATTACACGCGATCACGGTCATTCTCCTATGGCTTTGCACGTGATCACCAACCTGTTGTGCTGTTTCTTCTTTGGTCTATTTCCAAGCCAGTTTAGATGTCCTTTCTTTATCATCTATGACTTTGAAATCTCGTGTTTTTATTGTCTTCGGATGGCGAAAACGTGGGCGAAAAACGTAAAAAGCGGGAAAAATAAAATTTTTATGATGTGACATGCGGGAAAATGTAACACTGCACTAAATGGCAGACAAATGGGACCTGAAGAAAAAAGTGCAATTCGCGGGAAAACGTAAATAATGGTAATGTAAATACGAGGTTTCACTGTATTTTAGACCGTTTAATGAGAAAGGAAAAGAAAAATTACATTAAAAATAAATTAATTAACTAGCAGAGGCAAAGCGATTAAAAATGAATAGGTTTCTCGCCTGTACAGATAAAAATTGTCGTCGGAACTGAACTTCTTTTCTATGGCGTTTACTGCGTCACGGTGATGTATATCCCTTTGGTCTGGCCCTCTTCTTATATTCAAACTTTTACAACTAGGGTTCTTTGCCTTAACAGGTCAACCAGGTTCCCATATCACGCTCGAAAAACTCAAAAATTACTTCTATACTGATGTTTTTACATCAGTGATCAACATCTCACAACACACTCATTAAAGATGGCAAAAACACAACAACCCCCGCAAAAGCCACATCCTATCAAAACCTGCGAAATTTACGACAATCCCAAATTTAAAATACCCGCCAATCAAAATATGCATCTCTAATGTTACTGTGGTGCCACTCCTTCCCTCCCTAAAACAACGTAAACATAGCTCTTGGAAAACACAAAACCTCAAGACATAGAGAAAAAAAACACGAAAATACATATACGTCTGCAGTTAAACAAAAAAATATTATGGTCTACCAGAAATTTTAAATAAACACCACACTATCTAAAACAACTCAGTGGAAAAATAAACAAACATTCTCTCATTGAATTACGTAGTTGGCTAGGAAAAATACAATAATGAAATACTCAGGTACTCTGACACTCATTACAGAACACGTTAAACTCTGTAAAATTGTAATTTGTCACAATACCATCTCAAAAAAAAAAATTGTATATAGTTTATTTACTACAGACAGTAATAAGACAATCCAAAAGAACTTAGGTATTCTAGATTGAAGTTAAACTGTTGTTCTCCAAGAAAACTCTCCGGACAACAGCAACAGGTGTTTATAAGTCGTGATGTTAGTCTAGGTGCAGAAAAATTTTAACTTAAGATATTTAAACATTATTATTAGTAACACTTTTAAACATCTAGAAAGTCACCCGAACTGCTTCTGTATTAAAAGATGGTTAACCCTACCTGTAAGCAGTTTTAACTGCAACTATAGCAGATAAAACAAAATTTTGGACCTTGAAAACCTGGAAAAATACATGAATTTTAAAGTTCAGATTTGGTGGCCATCCTGATGTTCACTTCCCATTATAGTGATAACATCTCACCACTTTGACCCAAATTCATTTTTATTTATTAGGTTTCTTCCAATTTTGGCATGTGAGAAGGTTAGCCGGTATTTGACATTTATAGAAATTAATCTGCTGGATTTAAGCAGGTTTGTTCAGTCAGTTTACTAGGTTTTCTCCATCATGTCTAAGTGACTGCATGTAATTAAGGATTTCTGTATGGCAAGAATTCTAAATAATATGTCTTTGGTGATTTGTAAGAATGCCACAAGTCATATGAAAATATGAGACTTGTGCTCTTCTTACTATTCACTGAAGGTGACAAGAAGGGAAACCTACGTGTTAATATAATGATATATGTACCCTATTAAATACCTACTAAATGCTGCAAGTAATTTACAAGTCTCAATGGTAAGTAATAAGACTTAAGTCCTTCCTACCGAACACTAAAGATATATTTTATAAATTTGTGTAATATTTTACTAATTATAACTACATCCTACTACGCGTGGGTGAGTTCACGAAAATGCCTGATGTGGTTTTAGTTGTCTACAGTTTACATTTTTTTCACACCAAATGGAGACTTTCTCTGCTAACTGCTACTTACCCTGTTTGAGATACTGTCAGGTGAATATTACGAACAGGTAAATTTCACTCAGGTTATGTAGCTGACCTACCTTTGTAAACTTTCGAAAGCACCGAATATGTGCCGCTGCAGTTGCTTACATCTGCAGCACTCTAAGTGTTGGAGCATGTCTCATTTGGTCCATATTGAAGAGGCAAAAGTAGCCAGAGCAGTTTCACCACCTCGGATAAGGTACGACCATGAGAAAGCAGGACAATGCACTTCACTTATTTTCCGAGGAAAGATGGTGGATAAAACACCGGCGGTTACTAATTATATAAAATTCCTGTACATACACATTTTTCCTGTCGTAACTAAAATCCCGTACATTTCCTGCTTTTCCCGGTTGCTGGACATCCTATAATACTACACAAGAAGATGGTTAAACTGCTTGTTCCAGCTCACTACCAACAACTAATTTTATTTGGAATTAAAATGAAATATTCACAGTTATATTTACTACAATTTATTTCACAAAATGTAAAGTAAATACCCAATAAAAAAATGTTATGCACTACAATGCATGTTCAATAATGAATACATATACTCACACAGAAACAATAGGATCGTTTGGAGTAATCATTTCAAGGCGATCAATGTTGCGGATGCGAAATATCAGAGGAGCAGGGTTTGGGTTATTAGCTAGAACAGTGATGATGCCAGATGGGAATGACATCATCATGTCTCCTGACATTCTAACAAGACACCTAAAAACAAACACAAAATAAACTACATCACGTAACTTTAATAAACATATTTTTAATTGCATGGTACGCGTAACATACACTCTTTAATTCTTAGACAAGACATAACAACAAAATATATCACATTAATGCCAAAATAAAAAATATGTTGCCTAAACTGTGAGAAGCATCTATAAAAACTCAGCAATTCTTAAAGCACTCAAAAGCAAATGAGATACTAAATGAATGAGCCAATGAGAGTAGCACAACCACTGCTGCTGTCACCACTGCCAAATTTGTTCTGTTAGTAGTCTTCTTTAGAAGTTACGCCTTTAATTATCCATGTTCTATAGCTTTTTGTCTTTCAAGTTGACTTCGTACCTTCTCAGAGCCTAGCCGAATACTGATGCGTGTCCACTGACAGAAGTACACTGTGGTCATAGTGGGTGCGGGGAAAGGGAGAGTGAGAGTATAGGCAGAGAAACCACCATATTAAGGACAAAGAGCTTCCGCTCTTTTTTACACCACACAAACTAGAGGACTCGAAACTGAGCCTAGACTTACCACAGACAGTTCATGTTGATACTTGCCAAGTTGTATAGTGTGTTTGTGTTTACAGGTTACATGCAGCCAAGGAATAATAATAATAATAATAATAATAATAATAAATTACGACTAGAGCATGTTTTTGAGGTTGATATATAATTTTATTATCAGTGTAATTCACAATAATGTTTCTCACGCTCATGTACTTTGCATAAAAGGCTGAGGCCGAGCGTATGTCAAATTTAGTTACTAGTTATGATTTTCTGTTTGAATTTGGTAGTTACACAAGTTATTGCAGTCAACACAGGCAAAGTATGGCTTAGTGTGTGCAGGACTAAACCTGAAAATATAACACCTCATACTGGGACTGTATTGTTGTGGTTCTAGAATGTTCTACAATCTAGACAGTTTTACTAGCACTGGGCTAAACTATAAAATGTTTCCATTTACATGGCCTGATTGGACAGTTTTCAGTGGAATGACTGTCAGCCTACAGGAAAAGTTTTATGTACTCCGTGGTCATGCCGAGAAATAATAAGGAAAAAGTGAGCCAATGTAGAAATCACTGGCAACGCCAATAGTCTCAACCTTCTTTAACCTTTAAACTCTTCCAGACCATTTAACATAATTCCATTTAAATTTTATTCCACCAGTATAATATGCCGTTAGGGTGCTGGGGACGAGAACGTTGCCACCTTCACAAATTTTTAGCTACATCTGTTGCGAAAACTGTTTTCTAGAACTTAAGGATGCCATTTGGCTTATAATGATTGTGTAAATGTGTGGCAGGAGTGTAATGTGGTTGTAAACAAGACTGACATACATTAAAATAAATAATTTAAATTTTAATTCAACTTTAATTTGTAACGCCCAACAAGTACCACCAAGTTTTCGCTCAGTGTTTAACATATAACTTCCAGCACATGGGACAGAAAATGTGAATTTATAACTACTGTTAACCATGTCTACATTAGTCATGGATCGAAGGGTATGTTACAAATTTATATGCATTTCATTTTACTTTCAGATTTTGAAAATAATATTAATGTGTTCTAAAAATATTAATTTTTACTGGAAATTTTTAATTTTTTGGTTCTGTCTGCTATCTACTTGTTGGTACAAATTAAATTTTTTAAGGCAATATTCTGAGCTTGGCAAAATTAGATTACCTTGATTCATCTGTTCCTTTGAAGTAAGTGTGAATTAATTCATGGAAGGCAACTGCAACTGGAATGGTGTCTGCCATCCCTATAGTGAGCGGAGATGGCCCTCGAGAAGAACTTGTTGATACTCCTGCAGAACGAAACTCCAAACTGCCCACACTGTCTGCACGAACAATAGTGGCTGGTGACATACGGCCTCGAGTTGTACCGGCCTGAATCGAAAACAAAAGCAACAATAAACAACTAAACAGACATAACTTGATTTGCATTTATGAGAGGCAATAGTATGTTGATCAATGTAATATAATATACCACCACATTAAAGGTATGGTAAGTAAATACACCTGTTTAGCAAACAAAAGTTAGAAAAACTGGCATGAAATGTATTTACACACCAAACTGCCATCATTACATCTGAAAAATATCTATTTCTTACAGAAACTGACATACATTCAGCAAAGTGAAGAAAACTGAGTTGTAGGTACAATTACAGTAAATTAAGTTGTATCTTCCATTGGTGTGAATAAAAGGTAGAAATAACTACCTTTAAATTTTATTGGATTGTGGACATACGCTGAAGTTCACACTTTGTCATTCAACACAGGTTTGATAAGCTAAACATGAGCAATGGCATATGTACACAAACCAATAAAATATCATTGAAAACTCGCATTGCAACAAACATTTAAAAATCTCAATAACTACCCTCCTGATATCAACTTAACTTTTCCAGATTAGTAGTTAAAACTTCACCTATCAAGTGCATAAAAGGATTATACATCTCCTGAGATGTAGTTATAACTTGATTATATTGGAGTCAAAGAGAGAACACACTCCACTTTTGGCAATCATCAATTGCATTCATCATAGCAACGTTTAAGCATATGAGGAAGAGATATTTGTATGGTGAAAGAATACCAAATACGGGACATTCCATGTCAAATCAACTAAGTGAAAAAAAAAGATGTCATAGAATTTAATTATTTTTTGTTTAATGGTAGTATTACGAAATTAAATGAAAATGCCCTAGTTACAATTTTTTTGGGCTGTTAGTTTCTGAGTTATGAATTTTTTAAATTTTAAGAAAATGATTAATTTTGCTGCATTTGGAAATCTTGTAATTGTTCTGGTTCGAGAACCGTTCAACATAGAGAGCTGAACTTAGTGTCATTTTGTTCATTTGATTATGGCGTTTCATAAAATATATAACATCATTACATTACTAAAAAATATATTATCCCCAAAAACTTTAAAAAA
>PNEQ01119026.1:0-18140 GCA_003012365.1 Medauroidea extradentata
AGGATGGGGGCTTCAAATACCTTCGACAGATCAGTGTAATGCACAGCGGGGTTGCCTACGCTGAGTTTTCATTGCGCTCCCCTACGAAGACGGTACATTTCCGCCTACGGGTTTATAGTTAAAAAGTGCTTGTTTTGGCTCGTACTACCTGCCCTCAAGCGTTGTATCATGAATTAATATACACCCTGTATATATATACACACACACACACACACACACACATTCACACATTCTCCAAAAACCTCTGAGCGAGTGGTATACGGACGTTAATATTATTTTAAAATCAAAACGCAAATAATTTTGGATTTCGTATATTATAGAGTCCTACATACTAACGCACTAAAACTTATAGAAATTACAGTTTTCCATTATTATGGATTTTTGTGGTTTCAGCCCCTTACTTTTCTAAATACCGTTTTTAGATCTTTACTCGATAGTGAAGTATACTAGCGTCCAGTGTTATATAAATAAACGTCTGCTAATAGACTATCTACTCGGCAAAATAATCCCATCGAATTATGATGAGTAGTTTAGATTTTATTGACGATTGAATATTCCAGTCGTTCGCTCGACCCCTTAACTTTCCACACCCCTTAATACGTCAGTGTTTGGGCAACACCCATTACAATCACCGTGAGGAGGTAAAACAGAGGTTTACTATAGTCAACTGTTGTCGGATGCTTACTTACTTTGTATACATAAATGTTTGCGTAAATATATAGAAAACTGTTGAGTTTAGACAATTTACCAAGTTTTTCCTTCAATTCTGACACGCTGAATCGGTTACCTAAAACCACTGATGCATACGTGCAACAAAATAAAATACATCAATAGGATAGCAGCAAAGAGCCTAATGCCAGTGGTATGTTTCTTGTTGGCAAATCATAACACCGCAAAAGTTTTCTGAAAACAGCTTCAAATAAAAAGTGAAATTACATGCACATGATTATTCTAAACTTTACAGGCAAATTCCTTGCTTGACTACTGTTTCACACCTGCAACAAAGCTTCCGAAAAATAGGTACTAAATGACTGAAAACTTATTTTTATTATAATTAGTTAACACAAATTTTAACAAAAGAACTTTCTTTCTTTACAGTGTAGTTCAGTTTACTACACTTCTACAGCACGTTAATGTATCATTCATATTATTTTACATAATATATTCAGTCCAGCTAAAAATATCTTCAGCCTACATAGTTGCACACTAATTCAAAATACAGTCAAACCTCTTTAATACAAACCTGAAGGGACCAAAATTTTGGCTGTTTGTAATAATGAGGTTTGTATTATCAGGTGTTCACTAAAACCTTTAAAAGTTCCTGAAGTTTTGGTCATTCTGTTTATCACCACAAATCATATAGTATTTTCACCACAATGACTTCGTTTTACTTGAGAATTTGATATTGCATGGTTTAATGCATAAACAAAATTTTTATTGAACATTAAAGAAATTATTTAATTTCTTGTCCCATTCCAAGGGGAATAAAAATAGCTTTGTATTAATGAGAACTTTGTATTAACAGGGTTTGTATTAACGAGGTTCCACTGTATTACCATTCTCGTACACTTGTACCTATGTATTAACTATGAACTTATAATGTCAAAATTTTGTAGAAATATATCACACATAATATAGCGTGTACATATCTGAAAACTATACCGAGCTCTGCACGTTTCTTTAGTAACCAGTTTTGTTAATGTGCAGTATTTTCTCAGCATGCTTCGAAATATTAGCAGAGTTATTTACGATAATCTGGTAATGATGGTACCTTTGTTAGCTTGTAACATGGTTTCTTGCTTTCTTTATCCACAAACATCAAGCACTTTACAGGACGTCTCATAACTTATGTTACAAACTTCGGGAGACGATTCCTGATGATAAATTAGGTATAGCTACAGAATGTCATTTTTGCCTAGCACAATTCGTAAGAATAAAAAATATTAGTTAGAAAATCGAATTAAAAAATTGTATTTTGGGAAAATATCGGGAATGACTTAATTAAAGAATTGCAGCACAGGATGCATTTTTCAGAGTGGAAAATGCTTTTACAATCGGTACGTGTTATTACTACAGGTTGTAATGCTTACCTCAAATGCAATGTATTGCAGCCATTATTTGCATGATTGTTTTCTTGTAAACGTGCATTCTATCAACTTGCCACAAAAAAAAAAAACTTTTATGTTACTAAGGATATCTTGCCCAACCAACACCACAATGTTAAAGTTTACAAGAGGGTGATCGCCTTCGTTATTTTTAATAAGGAGAGATTTTTAAAAAGCGATTTCTTGGAGGGTTGAGATCTCAGTAGTACAATTAATTGTGCAAAACATTGCAATTGAATTCTACGTCGTTTCCGACATTTTGCCAAAATACAATTTTAAATATTTACTACCCTTACGTATTGTATAAGGCAAAAATTGCATTATACAAATATACCTCATTTTTTGATAAGGAATCAGCTCATAAAGTGTGTAACATAAGAAATATCTTGCGTATACACAGTATATATATATACATATATATATATATATATATATATATATATATATATATATATATATATATATATATATGGAGAGAGAGAGAGAGAGAGAGAGAGTCACGAAACAAGCGTGAATACTAGGGAAGACATGATTTAAATGTACTATAGGGGGAAGAACTTAAGTGCCGATCAAGAAAGTATTTCCTTACTATACTGATATTATATAATAATAATAAATAATAAACTGTCGACACAATCGCACTCGCTTGGCTGTTAACTATCGCGAGTTAGGCTACACATGTTGGGGGACCGTGAAAGAATTGTGGTACTTTCTAAGCCTCACTTTTAACTTAAACACTTAAATAAAATATATAGAAGCAGAAACATTTCACCTGATGCATTACTCTAGATCTAGGGGGCAACTAGTTATTACTGAAAATAAATTAATTCACAAACCTCTCACGTTTACAATCACGATTTATTAAACATTAACTTCCAAAACTTACGTAGCAAAAATAAAGCTTAAATAATTCCGAGACAAATTCAGGAACAGTTATTAACGTGATGAAAGTTAAATTTTGACAGTCCAGAAACTATCCCATAATAAAACAGGTGAAATTGTTTAGGTTTAAATGCAAGCCAAATTGTTTTGTTACAGGAGACACACGTTGGAAAACAGAATTATTTTATTTATGTTGGTCTGTGTCACAGGGAAGAAAGCAAAAAAATAGATATAGGCATAAGGAACGCGTTTTTTTCTCACAGCAGGCTCGAAGGTAAGCTAGTCACCCTAAGACTCGTGTAAACATATGCAAACACGAACGAGGGTGTTTGGTTATATTTACATTTCTTTTACACCGGATGCATTTTTGCACGATGAAAACAAATACCTTAAAAATAACGTAACCTAGTTAATCCGAAACACTGATTACAGGACAGACAGGTAAGACTACCAACGTCGTAACAATCTCTATTAATGTAAAATATGTAGAAACTACGCAAACAAAAAAAAAAAAACTTGGTACTGAAAATTCAGTTGGCAAAAACGACCTTAATGCTCGACCTCAGTCGTCATATTGGATTATTATCTTTTTGACTTTTATGTAATTCTGAGAAGAAAAATGTAAAATTTGCAATTATAGCCTGAATTTTAATTGCCTCGCTCAACAGTACAAACATCGCCGTAGAACATTTAACGTATATTTAGGACGCAATCAGTGCAGGAAATTAAGAGCATAAAAAACTGTTTAACTGGTTGCGGATTAAATATACGTTAAAAGTTCAAATGCGATGCTCATGCTGTAGTGCAAGGTAAATAGAATTAATGTTGTAACAAATGTCACGCTTTTCATCTCAGAATTTAAGACAAATAAAAATAATGATAAAATGATCCAATGATACGACTGATACGGAGTCTTAGGGTCGTATTAATAGTCGTTACTCACATCTCGTCTTGAAATCGTATCAGGTGATGCAGTCTTGAGGTGAGTTTCTAGTCTTGAGACACACGCTATTTAATAGACAGTTCTCGAGATGTACTTAGCTGATATTAGTATCAAAATTCCATTCTCAAGTGATGCGAGATTCTGAGATGCGATTTTTCAGCCTGTCAAATGCCTAGTTGTATGCTGTGTACGTTGGTAATGAAAGAAACCAAAATTTTGTAATACATAATTAATTTTTCAGGTGTTGTAGTGAAAACAGTTTTGTTATGCATTTGTTGAATGTTTGTTATTAATGTGTGCGAAGAAGCGAATGGACCAACATATTAATATTACCACATAAGAATGCTTATTATTTTTTTTTTTTTTGTTTACAGTCATGAACTGAGTGTTACGTTGGCGGAAAGTCTGCGAATTGTAATAGCTATATTTTGTATCAGCGGCAGATAAAGTGCTCAATTTTCATGAAGCAATCGTACAGCTACGTTCGAAAAATGTCCCTTGCATCGGTTCCTGAACGAGTTAAAAAATGTCACTTGTGTCTTAAACTATAAATATGCAAATATGTTGGATGGGATACAGCTCAGAAGGCAAAAGCAAAACACCTGTCTCACGAAAGACGGAAAACACGAATTCGCCTCTCCGCTAAAAAAATAAAATAAAATAAACAGAGCCCCAACAGAACTACCTAGTCATAATATTAGCACTAGCTCATACAAAAAAAATGAGGTCATTATTTTAATGCATTGAAAATAACGTATTTGTTTTATGCATACATTGCAGAAGAATGACTCGGCGAGGAAAATCTGAAACGAAATTGAATGGTGCTATGCAGAAGGCATCCAAGCCACAAATGTAAAGGACAGACAAAAAACAAGCACCTGAAATATTATGCATTAGAACTTCAGTAAGTCAGAAAACCAAACTCGAGCAGATATGGGTTATTTGAAAATTAGATGTATTAATTAACTAAATAACAAATGACATTTAAGTAACAATTGTTTGTGTTCTACTTAATGAAATGTGGGATGGTCTTTCTGCATAACGCCATTCAATTGTCATTTTATAGGCAGGCTTAGGGTGTCCATAACATGCAGGGATAAATATTAAGAATAGCTACTCATCATACACCAGCCGAACTATTGATTTAAAGGCATAGTTTATTAATGAAATAGTTTCTGTAACCTACACTTGCATAATAATTAGAGATGGTGAAATTTTGTGAATTCAGTGACCTGCATGTCAGAATCAGATATCCTGTGCATACTCAAGTCCTGACCATTTGTCCACTAGCTGCTACTCAGTGGAACAACAGACGATGAACGAATAGACAGGGCTTGAGTATGCATAGGATATTTGATTCTAACATGCAGGTCATCGAATTCGCGAAATTTCACCATCTCTGATAATATTCATCCACACAGGCTCAATATGAAACAGTATTAAATGTATTACTGTATAATTAAAGAATATGTACTTTCTTAAAACTTTGTGGCCGGCATTACACTACACAAACAGATTCCTTGCATCCTGTATGGGTTTTTTCTAAGTTGTAACATTAATTATAATGATCATAGCATTCACAAAACTAAAAAAGGATCAGCATGCTCAACAAGTGGCAAGTCCGTTTTGCTGCTGTAGATGAACATGTACACAATTCATTTATTACTTGTTTGTATGTTGACAGCCTAAACAGAATAGCGATTTTTTTTTTTTTTTTTACTGATTCAGTCTACTTTTACATACAAGTTGTGCTACATATTATCTTTTCATTACAATGGAGAGTTACTCAAGACTTGTTTATTAAACAGTCATCTTTACTCAACGACTGTTTCAAATCATGAACTGAGTTGCGACGTGTTAGGAGAAAGTTTTTTTTAAATGATACTACTGAACGTGCGTTCGATATCTCTTTCTACAAAAATAAAACATTTAAAACTATCGTTCTCTATTATTGTTCTTTAAATAGCATGCTTAGAAACAAAGGTTTCGGGCCACTTCTAAATGTATAAAGATAAAGCTTTTTTCAGACTGCTGTCACGTAGAAAATACCCACCGGAATAGTACAACGAAAATAAATAAACACGCGCTGGACTTTACTACGCCCTTTCCAAAAAAAAGGCCATAAATTAAAGTCCCACAGGAAAAAGCCAACGAACGAAACACCGTACGCCGCTTACGCACCGCGCATTAAGGGTGTTCAAGTGCGATAGGCATAATTTTATATTTATATGAAATAGAGTTAGTTTTGTAGACGATACTTGTGAGTACATTTTACTCTTACGAAACCATTTTAGCTTTCATAGTTTTCTCGTAACGGTGTGTCAAAGTCAAAATTTGCATGTTCTGCTGCAATGCAAATAGTGTAAACCAATTTTCTTACGTATGTGAAATAACATACAATGGACTACGCAATAAAACGTTCGAAAAAAAAAACTGTGAACTGATTTTGTATTTTTAAAAAATGCCGAATTTGTAAAATTTTTCTGTATTCTTGCGATTTTTTTTTAAATTCAAAATATTACTTTGTGAGTAATTTTAATGTTTTATTGCATAGCTCATGGGATGTAAGATCACAGTGAATTATTTGGTTTAAGTAGGTCAGTTAGTTTTCATTATTTGCATGGCAGCGTAACAAGCAAATTTTGACTTTGACACCCCGTTATGAGAAAACTATGAGAGCTAAAATTGTTTTGTAAGGGTAAAATGTACTCATAAGTGTCGTCTACAAAACTAACAGTATTTAATAAAAATATAAAATTATGATTTTACCGCACTTGAAGAGCCTTACGGCGACATGGTTGTAGAAGCACAAGCCGGTCTAGGCCTTCTTATGTCCGTACATCAGACTCAGCATCTAGCGCCTGGTGTATAGGGTTTCTTAGTGTTGGTATCCAGAAATTTGTTACGATCCATCTTCAGCTACATACTTTGGGCCAAAATTAGCGTGTGCAGGCTGGAATGCGGTGAAGACACAACGCCGAGGAGGCAGGCAAATGGGTGCTCTGTACACGGCTGTCAGCGTGGTGTACATGGAGATGTGAGCGTGTGCGAGAGACGACCCCGCCCCTCAAACACAGTGTATCATGGCAAACAGCTCCCAGGCAGGTTAAGCCCGCGAAGGCGGCAGTAATCCGCACGCGAGCGCCAATTAAAAGGAGGGCCCGCGTTTACCCGGCGACGACGGCGGAGTACGACGCGACGCGAGACGCCTCGCTGATTTCGGCGGAGTCGTCTTCCGGGTGACGGGACGCGAGCTAACAAGTCGTCTTCCTGGCGCCGCCGTCGTAGCAGAGACGCTCCCTCCTTGACGAGCAATCTGGCGTGACGACACCGCCTGCCCCCCCCCCCCCTCAACACACACACAACCTCTATTCCGTTACAAGACGCGAGCGCGAACGTCGCGTCAGGCGTGGATCTCGGCTCTCGCGACGACCGCAAATTAAATTCGCGAGCTCTTTCAGCCTCCCCTCTACCTCCCCGGACCTTCCAACCTCGACTCTCCGCCGACATACAGACGTGGTTCGGCGTCGGGGTGCGCCATCTGAACGCGAACGTGACGTCTTGCATTGCGCCATACTCTAGTTTGTTAGCGCCTATGGGTTTATCCCCACAAATTCCTCTCCTCGTTGCAGTGGCGGTTTTAGAAACATATTTGGGGGAGGGCCCTTTGCGTGACTTTACGGAAAGTTAAATATACCAACCATCTCAAAAGTGTGATTATTTACTGTTACAGAACATTACAAATAACATACATATAAGTAGGACACATTAAATGTACGTAGATCATCATAGAACAAAACTCATGTTTCCGTAGGGTGACTGGACATACTTTGGATACGTAATGTTGAATGCGATTGAGGAGGGGGGTCTATTCAGCCTGGTAACCCCCCACCCATTAAATCAGCCCCTGCCTCGTTAAGTTAATCGCGTTTCGGGAAAGCGGGGTTGTTACCCTTTCAACCGATGCCTTCGTCTTCATTCGCATTAAGGTGTCACAATCGAGTGGCTCAAGAGTTGGTGGGCCTGGCGCGTGAGACATGATGTAGCGTGGTACGGAAAGTCGTTCTTCATGTACAGTTACTAAAAATGTTTCTAATGCGTTTGTCTACGAAAAGAAAACACGCTTCAAATTAAGTCCCTATGATTTAAAAAATGCAGTCTGATAGCTAAAAACATGATTTACAAGCTCCTCGAAAGTGCTAAAAATGACTTTTTCACGTTGCTGTAGTCAAGAAAATATCAACCGTAATCGTAAAAATAAACCATAGAAACCTGCATTGGACTTTACCACATACTTTCCACAAATAAAATTATAGGGTCATCGCTTGAAGTCCCGTTGAAAAACAGTTACTACGTAAACACTGCACGCCAGTTTAGTCCTCCGCGCCTAGAGGCGATGAGGTGTTTGACGCGCGGGTTATATTCGACTTATCGCCTTCCCTGTTTCCGTGCCTCAAACGTAAAAAAAAAAAAAAAAGCTACGGTCCACTAACTCTTAAGGGGTCTGCCTACCTCAGAGGTCTGACGGCAGCAAGGATACGGTTTTACTAGTTAAATTATATTCGATAGGGCTTAGTCACCTTTTGTCAAATCGTTTCCAAAAAAAAAAAAACTATTTTCTGCACCTAGCGAACTAAAATTTTGCTACATGGATACAATTTCAGGAAAAAAAAACATTGTGAATAGCCATTTTCGAGTCTTTTGTGTGAAAAAAAAAATGTGGTTTTGCTTACAGATTTCAGGCAATTGAAAAACCTGCCTTAAAGATGATTATACAAGTCAATAGTGGCGTATAAGTGGCTTCAACAGATACTGAGACACATAGACAATAATTTAACATATAAAACCCTATGCTTGCTCCCGCCGCGTGGATCTGAGGTAGGCAGCACTCCTAAGGGCAGATATATATTAAGAGGAGTCTCTATCATTGCGCGTATACGCATATGTTTGTAAATAACTGTTCTGGGAACATATTTTCTTTCTAGGAACGGTAAAAAAAATGTTATCTGTAGACGCCACTTTTTACTGTAGTCATTATGTGTGTAATTACAGAGAAAAATAATAACGTGACAAAAAAAAAGGCATTTTTAGGGCACAGACGAAAAACTACATCATGGCATCTATAGTTCAGACTTGGGTATTTGAAACATGTAACAGTAACATACATGTCAAATTCCTCCATGATACTGTACTACAAAAACCGCGATCGACCGCAGGCTCTAAGACCCAATAATTTGAGCAAATGAGGCATAAAGGCGTATACATATACGGGGCAACTCTCCATCATACATCTTGGTCGCTGTATTTTGTCTAGCAAGTGAAATTGTTGAGTCATATACGAGTCGTTTACTACTGTAAATAAAGGGAAACAATATAGCAGTATTTTTATAATTTATTAGATTACTAATAACAGTTTATGCATGTGACAACTGACAGGAAGCTTGACCCCACGACCCTCCTCACGGCCCTCCTAATATGTGTCTGACTACGCGTACATGACCAGATTAATTCTATCTCTTGGGCAAGCAAAGTACAAATACAAATAAAATATTTTTTTTAAAGATGGTGAGAGTCAAAATTCACAGAAAAAAAATAATACCATTGCAGCTGTCATATTCCTACGAGTATGTAACCCTTGAGTTTGAAAAGTACATAATATTAGCTCTAAGCCTGTAGTTTGGATATAGGTGAGCGTAATGCGTAGATTATTACTCTGCTGATTTTAGCCACTTTGAGTAAATCGTTTACTAACACCAGTTACCCTCGTCTCAATCATAATGAGTAGACGATACAGTTAAATCGGACAGCTTTCACCCACCGAGGTGTTACAGACAAATTTTTTCCCTTGTTGCACCAAAATAAATACTCGCAGGTGACTCCGTTTTAGTGAAAAGTGAAGTTATTTATTTTTAATGGAAACCCAAGGACTCAATATGTTCATAAACAACCATCACCCAGAGTCTAACCCGCGATCGACTCAGTACAAGGCTGGGGCTTCACGCCGATCCCCCGAGTACCAGCGAAATTCCATGCATATGAGTCCACCCTCAAGGGCTCCAGAAACTCTTCTTCAGATCAACCTTACTCGAGATCCGCAACACAGGACACTTTTGTTTCCCTCAGTGGAGACACGCAATATGTTCGTAGATTGCACAGCATGCTGGGACTTCAGTACCAACTTCTGGAAACTGTACTAAAAAGCCCCGTCGTGGATCTTTCCCTCGTGCACAAGGGGGACCTTCACTAGCCCGGTCTTCGTCCTCACTCCGTTAGCCGTAGATGAAGAACAACGTTACCAGTCATGCCCACGAGGAAGCAGCAGAGGGAACGGGAGATCAGCGAGAAAACCCTCCGACCAACGACAGCGTCAGCATGATTCCCACACGCGAAAACCCGGGACTCCGTCGGGAATGGAACACAAGTACAGAATCTCGCCGACCTTGTTTTCAGGATGAAGACTCACAGGTATCTCGGAGCTGAGCTCTCACCCCTATACTCAACCACTACGTCTCCCCTTCCCCCAAAATCATCCAGCCAAGATTCACCAACCACGCTCACGTCTGCATCAGACGTTTGCGGAATCACCTCCGTCTGGTTTCTGTAACTCGAGCAAATAAACTCTCTTGCCTGACTCCGGGACGAACCTTCAGGAATGTTTAAATTCGTCTTGCCAGGGACGTGCCGACGCACGCTCGCTGACTTTAGCGACATCACCGAATCAACTTCAAACTCGCGTGCATTGAGTCGGTGAGGTTTCCACCGGATGTAAACAAATGAAGATTTCTGTTCCCCACACACTCCCCCTCCCTCACCGGTACGTAGGGTCTCGTGACATACAATTTTTCTGCGCGAGTCAGGTGTCTTTCAAGACGGAATATAAGGCTACAAAAAAACCTCCATTCACCTATCGCATATCGAATACCTCAGCGAATTTATGGGAATAGTGAGCTGAAGGAACCCTTGCACTAAAAATTACTATGGAGAACTAGCTGTTGCCCGCGACTTCGTTCTCGTGGTTTTCAATTTAATACGATAGTCTAATGTATTTAGCATATGTATTTCTCATTTCAATATCTTTACAAAAATCAAATATTTGCCAAAAAAATATAAAAAAATAGGGCACTTCAAATTACATGTTAGTAGTAATATTAATTCAGATAATATTGTTAAAAGTAATAATTTACCTAAATGGTGGGTGCACGATGATAATGGTCCCCCCCCTCCCTATCATTTTTTATGTATAGATTATTTTTGACAGAAAACCTCGCGAGTGCACGCACAATTCACAATAATTTCATCACAATTGGATTAATTATACAGGAACTCAAACAATAAACCCTGACTGAAGGCAAAGAGATTGTCGAATTCCACAGAAATTTCAACTGTCAATTCAATAAACCCTTGAACCTGTGCAAACCATTGTTAGGTTTTTCTTTACTGTATAGTATTTATGTCAAAAAGTTCATAACTCTGTTTAAAAAAAAGTGCAAAAATTATTTTCCAGTTATGATTTCGTAACATTTCTTAAGCTGTGAATTTACAAAACAATGAAAAACTTAAAGAGTCATAAAAATGTTTGGCAGTAAACAGCCTTCAGCGTTACTCTAAACTTGTTGGCATCCAGATCATCTACTCCGTTTCAACTAGAATATGTACTTGTGTTTCTTCCCAGATAATACGTAAGCTTACGGCAAGCTTGCATTTTACTTAAATTTGACTTACAACAAAACCTTGCTCAAAAGACTTGCAGCCGGCCTGCGGTAAGCTTGGATTTCACTTGAATCTGACTTACTAGCAGCGTGCTGTGTCTTGTCGCCCGAGGAAGCCAGTTTGATACAGGCGAAACGTCGCGACTGCGCTTCCAAGAAGAAATGTGTGACGTCCTTCCATGTGCGTGTTACGAGTATAACTTGTAAGTGCTTGTTCCTCTGTCTTTCATGTTACTTTGTTAGCCTAGCGGCCTATTTCCCGCCATCATTCTTTTAGCAATCTTGTTCGTTTGACTTGCTTTAAGCCTAGTTCAAGAAAGTATTGGATTTAATTTTAATTTAAATTAAATTCTTGCTCGTGAGACTTTTTGCTAGTGTTCACTGAGCTTGTTCGAGCTTGCTTTAACATGACTTCCGTGCATTTTTTTTTTTTTTAAGTAACAAGCCCATTAAAAAAAAGTTAGTGGATTTCATATTCTGAAAGGTGCCGCGGCTCTAACACGCTGGACTCGCATTCGGGAGGACCCATGGGCCTATGCACGAGTTTTCGTTCGTATTCGAACCTGACCGCTCGAAATGCGCTGTTGGTATGCTTGAACATTCTGCCGTCTTCGTGCACGAGATTCGTATACGAAAATCTACTCGAGTGGTGGCAGGCGTCCGAATTGGGGATTTCGCATACAAGAGGTCTTAAAAACCGAAGTTATAGAGCAAGATTTAAACAATTATGTGTATATTTATTTTTTAAGATCTGGACAATTTTAAAATATAAACTCGCTATTAATTAAGTTAAGTGTTAAAAAGGTAACTAAGCTCTATGCAATAGTATGATTATTTAACAAAAAAATTTCACACGTGCTCAACCACTAAATAATACTGTATTAATTAATTCTGAACAATGGAGCATACCGGTTTTCAACTAGGCCAGTTCGTAGGCGAATCCGACCATTCGAAATAGCTCATACACGAACGCTCGAGCTGTATTTTCTAGCATAGACCCCCCCCCCCCCCCCCCCGGACACGCTCCACGACTCCGGCCATCCTGATTTCGGTTTACCGTGGTTTCCCGAAATCCCTCCAGGCGAATGCTGGAATGATTCCTTAACAAAGGCCATGGCCGACTCCTCTCCCAGTTCCTGTCATTGTACCAAGTTGTGTGACCGTCTGTAATGACCTCGGGATGAGACGTAAGGCCCACTCACTCACCTTACCTTCATAGTCTAATGTTATAATTCATATTACGATATTACATTACGTAACAAAATAAAGTAAACTTTTATTATTTTGACAACACTGTTATTTGGAAAATTCAGAAACATCAGCATTACAGCAACAAAGCTCAATCTCTATTATATAAAACAAAGTGCCTCACTCACTCACTCATCAACGAACAGTCTAAACCGATGGACCTAGAGTCACGAAATTTTGAGGGTGTCTTCCAATTGTGTCGCAGACGCCCACTAAGAAGGAATTTTTTCGATATTAGAAAATTAAGAGGGTGAAAAGGAGTGAAATGGGTTTTCAATGAATCCTCGATACCGTTTAAACCCGTTAATATATTGAGATAATTTTTACTTCAGAATGAAGATTACAAAAATACAAATGACCTGATATTTCGATTTTTCAAAATTTAAATTAGTGAGTGATAAACAGTAAAGTATATTTTCAGACAATCCTCGATAACTCTTAAATCCGTTAATACATGAAGATGATTTTGTTTCGGAATGAAGCTTACACTTATCCATAAAAAGTTGTTTCAGGATTGTTTGAATTCAACCTCTACGGGCATTAAGAAAAACCGTGGTTCCAATTATTCCACTGCATCTCTTAAGCCTGTTGAAATATCAAGGATATCTGAATAGGAATTAAGGATACATAATACCTACAAAATTACATCGTGATTTTTTTTAATCCTACTATTTATTGGGTGGAAAGACGTAAAATGATCCAGGAATCCCAAAAAAGCAAGTATGAACACGGAGAAATAATTAACATGTTTTTACTTTCTGCAGTCCTATTGATACGTATTACGTTTTGGGCATGGGTGTACATATTATTCACATTTAATTTCTTAAAAGTTCTGACTACCTACCTTGGCGTAGTTGTTTGGAACATTAGTAGGAGGTATTGATCTCGAATCTCGTGCAAGGCAAGGTGACAGGAACCTGCTATGATATTATAGACGCATATATTAGTGGCAGCTGGCAGAAAAGTTATTTTTCTATTTTAAATACGAAAATTAAGGGTAGCTTCCCCTAGCGATGTAGGCACCCACTAAAGGATGTAAGATCTGAAATTTATTTTCCCGTAATCCTCGATACCTCATAAACCTGGCGAGGTATTGCTATGCTTTGGGGGTGAATAACAGTAAAATTTGTTTACCCCATGCCCATGTCCTCAATGCCTCAATAACGCGGTAAACTGTCTTTATGGTTTTTTTTTTTCATTTCCTCTTGTACCTTCAGGGTGAAGGAATTTCAACTTATGGAAAACACCAGATAAATTACTAAATACAACTATCTGGGTGTTAAATAGTACGACAAGAAAATTAATATCGGTGGTTCGGGATAAAGGCAGCACTTTTGAAATCCTATTTACTTTTTTTTTTTTTTTAGATAATTTCTAGTTTCCTTTCACTCTTTAATATAAACAAAGGTACCTTAATAACAATACGGTAGACAGGTTGTACTGCACCAAAAGTTAATGTCTGACGACACAATAAATATTTTTTAAATATTATTCTTGACAGGAATGTCTAAAATAGTGCTCAGTTTATCATGAACCTCCTATACTAATGAATAATGTCAGGCTAATTTCCATAGATATTTCTTGCAATTAAATCCTAGCCGAACTATTTCTCGAGACACATTGTGACTGACAAAACTAATGATTTTTATGACCAGGATTAGGACTCCTGATGCAAACATTTCTAGAGGGTTGTTTCCGAAGTCACAGCGAAATTAGGCCGGTTTCTAACAACTACTTTCATTTTCTCTCTCGTCCCGATAAATGACGTTCGGGATCGAAGTGAAAGCTTATCAGGAACACTTCCTCCGACTTCACCGACGCTGATGGCTGTTGTGGATGCCTGTCGAGGGTGTGGCCGCTGTTCAATTCCACCATTGCCTCGTAGCAGTTTCGGACAGCGTATCTGCAACCGCAAGTATCGTGTTTTGATCGATTTATTTACACCCCCCCCCCTCCGCCTATCCACGGCTTCAGTGGTGCCGCCTCGCAGCTAATACCCCGCAATCCTATTAGCCGCGTTGTCCTGCTCAGACGCACCGTGGGCCGCTAATCCGATCAGCCCGTACATGCCCCGCGATTTTTAACTCATTTTACGCGAGCCTTCGTTAACGTCAGCACCCCAGTCGCTCGCACTGTCCCCCAATTAAGCTTCAATCATCCGTCCTTCTTACGTTCCGACTAATTTCTTGATCTGTGTTTTTATTTTTTTTTTGTCAGTAACGATTGGGGACCCTTTTTTTACGTGTCGCCAATTCTGTGTACACACGGGACGACATTCAACTATACAGTTCGATAAATACTCTTCCCTGCGATCCCTCCTGGCTTCAGTTTTCTGATTCCCTACTGAGCGAATAGGCGTAATTGTAATACGTTAGACGCGCATTCGGCAGGACATGGGTTCGCGTCCCAGCTACGGCCATCATTATTTCGAGTTTTCTGTGGCTACCCGAGGTCGTTGCACGCGAGTACTGGAATGCTTCTTTAAGGTGGCTGTCTGGGGTGAACTTAGTTAGCGCATTCGAGACCCAGAAGTGCGGAAGCCGTAAGGACGAGAAAGTACACGAATCACGCCTCTCCCTAGCCCCTATGAGCAAGTCACTGAACTGGCGTGCAGTCATCTTGCCGACAACGCGCCTATATATGACTTCCAGTGGTGAACCCTATTAATTTATGACGCATTATTAGTAATAACGGTGTATTGTACACGCCTATACATTTTAAAAGAGTCTGCGCGAGATTTACATACCTAAAAAATTCCGCAAAAAACTCCCATTTCCGCCAATTTCTGCCGGTAGGAAATATGCTTTAACGAGTAGTGGTGAATTTGAATTGGTGTACACGCGTGAAAAGTTTTTAAAATAATATTTATAAGCATATGTCACTCATGCGCGATCATACCGATTTAATCACGTTTTCTCGTGGCTTTCTTTGTTAACGGTGCCTCTTAGCTCAAGGCAATCCCGGCGCCCGGCCCCCATGGGCGAGGAGAGAGATTACGCTCTGCCACGCAATGGACTTTAGCTAACAGTTAGTTGGAACCGCAGAACCCTTAGACGCAACACTAACCTGCGCCTCCATCCACCTTCCAATGAAGAACAGTAGCTAGCGAGAGAGCCTAGGGCCACCCATCCCAGGATCATGCCCACGATCCTGTCCCTCGACTGAGATCCTCAGCTCAGCCTCCTCTTGGTTTGAGTCGGGGCCTATCTAACCCCTAACAGACTCACCAGGCCTGCTACCGGGCACTTTTGCAGCCTACTCATCGGCCTTTCTCAGAGGAAGGGTCCTCTCCAGATCTGCCCAGCATCCGGGCAACTACCACCACTATGAGACCAACCCAGATCAGACATGAGAGAAAACCTCATCATGGGGCTATCTGGTCACCCGTAGTACTACCTAATTTTCATAGCATTTGTGGGTTTTCCAGCCTGACCGTCAGGGTACTACAAGAACGCAGAGGGTACTCCTTTCGACGGAGCACCCACCGGGGCGGGTCCACCCTTACAGCCGCACGGCTCGGTCGTGCGTCTTGGTTCCCCAGACAGCATCAGGTTCGTCCATTACCATTACCCACCGTCTCCCGCATGGAGACCTGGGTTTTTGGGCCCCAAAGAGCCTGAGCGCTAGGTAGTCTAACGCCCCGCCTAGTGGTTTCTCCTTGTTGCCATCTGTCGGAGACTCCATCAAGGCAAATACCCCTTTCTCAACTCTAAGGATTCAGCATGCATGGGGCCCGCACGCGATCAGTAGTTTCCGAATAATTTGCTAACGGCCGAAACTGTGCACACCGCTTGGCAGCCAGGTCGGACGACCACCTTAACAAAGGCCACAGCCGATTCCCCTCCCAGCTCCTGTCACTGTGTCAAAGCTGTGTGTAGCCGTCTCTCGTGACCCCAAGTCGACGAGACGTAATGTCAACTTGTATATACAAACTATAGCTCTTCTTATTCACTTCTATTCCAATTTGATTCGGAATCCTATTAGCGTGGCGGTGATATAATGTTTGGAACGTATTTTATAAACTTGGCTGTGTGGGATGGTGGGAACCGTCGGAAGATGCGCTGAACAGGAAATGGTAATGCGTCTTAACATTTCATCCAGAAATAAATGTACAATCAAGTTGGGTAAGATGCAACAATAATAGCTGCAGGTCTTATATAACTGTACCTTCCGGACGGTGGCGCTCTTCTGAAACATTACAACCAATGATGAACATGTGCAGTGCTCAATGTTATGGCTGTAGTTGCATGTAAAACAGACACAGACACGCTCTCACAGATACGTAGAGATTGTGAAATTTCGCGAATTCAATTACCTGCATGTTAGAATCAAATATCCTATGCATACTCAAGTCCCGACCATTTGTCCACTAGCTGCTACTCACTGGAACAACATACAATGGACGAATAGGCAGGGCTTGAGTATGCATAGGATATTTGATTCTAACATGCAGATAATAGAATTCGCGAAATTTCACCATATCTGCAGATAAGTGACATATCTTCCAAATGAATGGGATGACGTAATTCGCTGAGTACAGTTCAAGAAATGAATACGTTTAATATGGAACAATCTCTGTACTAGGCACTGAGATTGAAACTGTTAACCACACAATATGCATAGCGCAGTGGTTAGAATGAAGTTGACTCAACCTAACTCACCATATTTCACATGTGGGAAACGTGGCGGACGTTGCCGTTGGTCTGCAGATTTTTCTTATGTAATCTCGTTTCACCCGTCCGTCGCATCCCGTCGCTTATCCGTCATAGGGCTCCATATCATGTCACATTTCTTGGTTTGGCAGACACCAACGTGCGCCCAGTCAGAAGTCTGTTCTAGTGATGAGACGTGAACGTACAACATCAGTAGGCCTACATTTTGAGGGTAAATAATATTTACGTACTGTGCATCTTTAATCTATAAAAGGAAGTGCCCCACTCATTGACTGACTGACTCATTCATTCATTCATTCATCATCAACGCCCAGCCCAAACCACTGGACCTAGAAACGTGAAATTTTAAGGGAAGTTTCCCCTTGTGGCGTAGGCGCGCATTAAGAAAGGAAATTTTGAAATTCGGCTATTAAGGTGGTGAAACGGGGTGAAATGTATTTTTTGCAAATCTTTGATATTTCTCGAACCCGACGGGCTATCGTCGTCTTATTCACTTCGTTAGGTCGCAAATACAAATGTCTAGAAACAAATTTCAGGATTTTTCGAAATTTTTATATTAAGGAGGTGAAAAGCCGTTTAA
>PNEQ01119027.1:6147-18238 GCA_003012365.1 Medauroidea extradentata
TATATATATATATATATATATATATATATATATATATATATATATATATATATATACATACATATTTATATGTGTGTATCCGTGTGTATATTGTATACATACAAACACATTTAAATTAATTTTTTTTCGTAATTCTTGTAATAGTTAAAAGGATTAATTTGACACGGAGAAACTTAAAATTTTTGAATCGCAACTATTATTAAAGTATACTAGGCCTATTTCCAACCAACAGGAAAATATAAAGGCACGAAAAAATAATATGTTTTGATTACTTAGCATTTTCCTACATTTCCGAAATAAAGGAAACAATTCAGAATGTGTCTATCATTAGCGAAAAAATTCTGACACCAACAATTTTTTCCAAAGTGACTGAAACTTACCACTCTTCCACTGTAATTCCGTGTATTGCAAAATACGATGAAATCTAATTTTGGTTTACTATTTGGTAAATTAAATTGTATAATTTAAAGGCTGCTCCCTTGCATTAAAACATGTATTTGTAACAATTTTTATTCTTATGTTTTTTTTCTATGCAACTGAGAAAGTTCAGTTTAGCTATGCATATAACTCACTCTTGGCATACTAATCAAAGTATATTATTTATTAAAGTAAAACTTTGAAAACAAACTTTTCTCTCTCCTGTTAAGATGTTCCATCTTCCGAGTGACCTGAATATATATTTTTTTTCGAGTAGTCACGAAGTGGAAAGAGTTAGTCACATCTGAAGGCAAAGAACATCAATTTTACGAATCCGCTCAGGCGTACCAGAAAAAGTTTATCGTAGAATTTAATAGCGTTACATAAAACATTGGCAACAAGAAGATAAACTTTTATGTTAAACTACTAATTTTTGTAAGGAAGAGAGAACGCAGACAGACTAACATACAGGGTGTTACAAAAAGGTACGGCCAAACTTTCAGGAAACATTCCACGCACACAAAGAAAGAAAATATGTGGTATGGAAATAATGTCCGGAAACGCTTAGTTACCATGGTAGAGCCCCTTCCATTACCTCTCGTTACATGTCATCGTAAAAAATCATTTCGTACAGACACTGTTCCAATTACCCAATGGCGGTGAACCTAGGAAGTAAAGTACATTGTAAGGAACCAACCCATCGGGTATTTGGGACATTTTCAGTACTAAGTGTTATTTACGATGACATTTAACGAGATGTAAGGAATGCTCTACCATGGTAAGTAAGCGTTTCCGGACATATGTCCATATCACATATTTTCTTTCTTCGTGTGTGTGGTAATGTTTCCTGAATATTTGGCCGTACATTTTTGTAACATCCTGTATAAAGCCTCAGCCAATATTGCCTGGCCTAAAAACGTGAAAATTTTATTAGCGTGTGTACCGTCAGAGCGCAAGTGAGCAATCAGAAAGCAATTTTCGAAATTCAACCAATAAGGGGGTGAAAAGAGTGAAATGTGTTTTCGATTAGTCGACGATATAGCTCAAACTCGATGATATATCGTTTTGATTTCAAAATCTTAGGAACACTTAGGCCTTGCTGTTATGTGCTGATCAAAATCTTTTCACGTCACTTCTAGACCATCATTCCCTTCCTCATTTCGCTTCTTATACTCTTCTCAATTATTCCTTAAAGCTTGACTTACTCGTACATGCTTAATTTTTTTGCTATTTTTAAGTACTCAGAAATGTGTCATTTTCGCATATCAGTGTAAAGGGACCACATTTAACAATTTCGTCACGAAACGTGGATTTCTAACCCACTACAAAGCTGACTAACAGCCAAATTAAGATACTTTTCTTTCATGTTTTGAATTTTGCATTGAAAAGAAAAGTGACCATATGAAGTAAAGATCTCGATAGCAATCATTAGCAATAGGACTTCGTTTTTTATGAGGCAGGCAACGGGACGTAATTCGCCTCTCGAAGATTTTTCTACCTTTTTTCGCAGTAATAATTCTAAGGTAGAAGTAAAACAAAGAGTAATGAGATAAGACAAACAGAATTTTCTTAACAACTTTTGAACAATTTACTGTCAAGATAGGTTTTATTTTCACTGCGAAGTTGCTATGTTATCGTTCTTTACTTGAAATTTTAGGCTATAGCTATTTAGAAACTCAGACGTCATTATCATGAATTAAGACTGAAGGATTCATTTCCATTAAAACAAGTTTCTTCTTTTATTTTTTCGCGCTCACCTGGAGTCGGAAAAACTTCGGCTTTCGGAAGCGTGGCCGTACGTTTTTTAGTACCGACAACTGAATATCAATCCAACATCGGGCTATCACGTGGTCGTCTCGCGTCTGCCCATACAGGGCTACCAAGACGGAGAAACTTAGTACAAAAAAGTTGTCCTCAGCTAAACTTAAGCTCATGCATCTGGCCACGTCGGGCTCCTAACATGGAGTACCTTTAACACCGAGCAATTATTTCCACCTCAGTTTAGGCTACCCGATGCCGTCGTCCCGCGTCTACCCACGTCGGGCTCTCAAGAAGAGTCCCTCTTAAGAAGGGTGTATCTGCTGGTGACTCGCACCTCCGCGCGCCTAAACTCGCAAACTAATTTGTGTGCTCTTATTCTCGCACTGATTACGCCCCCTAGCTTCGTCTTTCTGGCTCCCCGACTGCACCGTCATTAATTTCCATGTTCTTTTCTTTTTCTTAATATTACATAATTATTTACAACACACAGTTAACGTTTATTTCTCACGAAATTTAAATTAAAATCTTTTACATTAATTAATAAATATTTTACATTATGTGAATAACTCGGTCCCTGATTGGTCGTTTCTTTCCCCTTGGTGTGACCCTGCTTGTTTTGTTTCTCTAATGGCAAGGGGATAGGAGGTGGGGTTGAGCTGAGATTCAGTTACGCCATGTGGGGTCCAGGGCTAGCATCCTTCTCACACAAGACAATTACTTCTGCTCGGGCATTTTCCACAGTCCAGAGAGTCAGTCTTGTCCCCCCATCCTTAGGTCACGAAGCTGATAAATGGCTCTCGACAACCCTTTCCTTGCGTCACCAAGACATCGCTTCTCTCTACCAGAGAGAGAGCCCCTTTCCTTCAGAAACACGTGGTTTACTCACTATTTGCTCCAAAATACCTAAGTAAGTTTTTCCCTCAATATTTTACAAATGTATACGGTCGAATTCCTAAATACTCATAACAAAGTATACTCTTTGTACCTACCAAGATAATCGAAACTAAGAAAATCAACTCTCGAGTTACGTACGTTTGTGAATGTTGGTGGGAGAGATTTTATCATTAGTATTAAGTGTGTGCTGTTGATAAACGGAACGAAACACATGCATATCTGTTGCTTAATTATTGAAAATGTAAACCAGTACGCGAGTATTTGAACAACACGCCGTATAGTGAAACACTGGAATTAAATACAGTGGTTAACCGTTGGAGCAAGACTCTAGCTGTGCTGTAAATAGTGATGGTCAGTTCCAACGATAAGTTTCAAAAATAATTTTCGTAAATCTGTGGTGATAAGAATTCCCTCCCCCCTTTTTTTTCTTTAAAAAATATTTCCAAAACTCTTTACATAAGAAATAATGCGGCTGAGAAAATGAACTGAAGAAATTTATATACCCCGAACAAAGTTGAAAATTACATTTAGATGACAACAACTCTTTATGATGATGATGATTCGCCACTTTAACATATTTATAAGTAACACATACAAGGATCAATGTATTCGTTACATTTATTTGTACTAAGTGAAACTATACACTAGCACAGGACTGAACATGTCAACTATATGCGAACACTTTGGATGATTTTGTTTACGAGTTATTTTGTTTTTACGTTCTGTGTATGGCATCTCTGCCCCATCCTTGCTAGCAATTAAATAAACATTACTTGCTTTGTTTAAGAGGCCGTTCCAGTGTTTCAGGCGCATGTATGCAACCCGCATTAACTCCGTATAAATCGAGGCTAATTTTATTGTCGCTGTAGCAGTAAGAGTATTACACATATCAACGTTATCTTAATGTTTTATCAAAGTCACAGTCGTTCTTATTTTCTCTGCGGTCTGCAAAATCAAGTATAACATAAGGTTACATTATCGGCGCGATACAAAAAAAAGTTTTAGTAATATTTGCAGTAAACTATTCTTTACACTTGACTTTGTTGAACGCAGCGAAAATAAGAACGATTGTGACTTTAATAAAACGTGAAGATAATGTCGATATGTGTAGTACTCTTATTGCTTTAGCGACAATAAAATTAACTTCGATTTATAAGGGGTTAATGCGGGTTGCATACATGCGCCTGAAACACTGCAACGGCCTCTTATTCAAAACGTGCTTCATACTAAATCACAACTTTGCATCCGTGTTCTGAAAGTCTGAAACACGTTTTGATTAAATCAAAGCAAGAAACGTTTCTTTAATTGCTAGCACCTCTCGCCTCCCACCAAGACGATCTGGGTTCGATTCCCGGCGGGGTCGGTCCCCGGGTTTTCGCATATGGGAATAGTGCGGACGATGCCGCTGGTCGGCGGGTTTTCTCGGGGATCTCCCGTTTCCCCCACCCATTCATTCCGACGCTGCTCCATACTCACCTCATGTAATCCTCACCAGCGCTAAAGACCTCGATGTTGAACTGCTAGCAATGATGGGGCAGGGGTAACATACACAAACCGTCAAAACAAAAGAACTCATAAACAAACCAAGAAGTTACCAGCATAACTGATAAGCCTACTTTCCTCAAAGTGGGTTAAAATTAACACTGAAAGTCAAAATCGTTTATGACATCTAGGAATATTAAATTATAAGATTGATTTAGTCGACTGATAAACGAAATATACTAAAGGTAAGTCAGCTTGCTAAGTAATATGCGAGTAACCAATTTAATACGTTTGAGAATTTTTTTTAATATGTCTTTCTGTCATGTAGTGCTTTTATAGTAAAATTCCTGACTGGACTGAACTTGGACTGCATATAACATGGAACGAACCTAAAGTGAAAGGGAATTGAAATTTTTTATAATGAAGTTTTCGATCCATATTGACATGTAAACATAGACTGAATCTATGTCTAGAGAAATCTCTTTGCGAAAAATTGAACTACAGAACAAATTAATGACAAAAAAGCAAGAGGCGAATATTTGCTAGATATTTTGTTTAGAATTTATTCGTCGGAATATTTATTTTTCTTTATTTGGCACTTCCAATTAATTTTATAACATAAAACCGTTTTATTTAGCTAGTCCAGGACGCTTCAAACCTCTTAAATAACCAAAGAAACTATTAAATATGGCGACCGCTTTGTTTTCGTTCAGTTCAGTCCGATGGGTGTTTAAAGTAAACGATTCAATCCTGATTCTACACTCCTGTTCACCTCGCCGACTGGACTGTATGTCTCACTCCACTCCTACTTCTGTTCACTAGGAACATGTTTTTAGTAAAATTTTAATCAAGATTCTTCATTCCACTCCTAGTTAAATCCGGATTGAGATGTTACTCTAAACGTAGTAATAAAGATCAAATATAGCCGCTATTTTCAAAATATTACAGAATTATGAACGAAATATACACAAGTCAAGTCAGGTTTGTATGCAGTACATATGTACTAAGACTGATGAAATAACTAAAAAAATTATATCCTAAGATATGTATAAATATAGAAATAATAAAAGGATGCCTGTCATTGTAAAATTATGCACACGGAATAAACGAAATACAAAAAGGTCAAGTAAGCTTTGTATGTAGTATATGTGTTACTCAGCTAAGGTAAAATTGTGAAAAACATTTACTAAAATATATATTATTATGCTGAAAATAAAAAACTACCACCAATTTCTAAATGTACTAACCGGATGTACGTGGAAAACTCAGAAACCTGCTCTGAACTTTGCTACACAAATTAAATTATATTGTCACCGCTTGAAGCTCCATAGCAAAAATTTATCGGCGGGAACCTTGCACGCTAATTCATTGCTTGGTTCGTGATGATGCGGATTTTGATACGCATTTCAAATTCGCCCTTATAGCTCAGACACTTCTGAGCCCCTAACGCTCAGGTAGGTGGTGCCGTTAAATTCGTAAAAAAAAAATCCGTTGCAAATATAAAGCTCTGTATTAAAAATAATATCGACAAATCTATGTAACGGTATTGTGATGCCTGCTCCCTTTCAGGATTTAAAAACCAAAGCTCACAAAAAGCACATAAATGCGCATAAATGATAACGGTAGCCTTACGGGCGCGGTCTACCACAATTTACATCATCATGTTTTCATTATTATTGTTGTAACAGTTATTTTTTTTTCTTGCTTTGGACACAAAATGTGACAAAATTTTGCTCTCATAAAAATTTTCTATCTCGCATAGTTTTTGCTTAGTGGCTCGTTAAAGCCAAAATTTGCATGTTTCCGTTTTAAGGAAGGCGCTAAAACTAATTCACTTACCAAACTGAAAAAATTCACAGTGAATAACAATGTTGTAGGCTAGAAGAAAATAAAATATTGTTGTATTTTTCAAAGAATTATTGAATTTTCCGTTCTAAATTTCAGCATTTTTATTTAAATACAAAAAAATTATTCATTGTTTTTAATTACGTGATATTGCAGACTGCGATGTCTTTATCCACTGTGAATTTTTTTCAGTTTGGTATGTCAGTTGGTTTTATTAAATTTTGACTTTAACAAGCCAATACGCGAAAACTACGACAGATAAAATATTTCATAATAGCCAAATTTAGTCACATTTTGTGTCTAAAATAAGAAAAAAAAATATCTAGTACAAATAAAAGATAAAAACATGGCGATGAAAATTGTGGTTGACTGTGCCCAAAAACGTCCTGCCATACATAATTTTTTTTCAGCGAATATTACGTACGCCAATATAATAAAATAATACTTTAATTTCTCAATTATCCTCTTGCTGAGCAGTGTACGGAATTTTAGAGAATACTTGCCTTCTGAATGTTTGCCGAATAATTTTTAACATCTCTGTCCGCTTTGAAAAGGTTAGTTTTCGTATGTTGGCTACTATTACTTAAAACAATAAAATTAAAATTAAAATAAAGTGAACCAGAAATTCAAAACCTTTATATAATTTAAAATACTGAGCAAAAATTTTAAGTTTCTGTAACTAACAAAATTAAAAATTGCTAAATATAAATTTGCTAACTATTTGTTTCTACTATTTAACGTACTTTGATAACTATATTATTTTCTTTACCCCTTTATAAAATAAATGTGTTCACTCTCCAATAAAATAAACGTATCGAAAGAAGCATTCAACCCAGCTTGTAGTCCAATTAATAACTTGCCGATTCACGTTAAAAAAAATTTTTTTTGTAAACATAGGTTTTGAGAGTTTCCTTGGCTAGACTCTCTCTCTCTTTCTGGCTATTTGGAAACAGTTTATAATGTACTGCCCTGCAGGATTAGATTTTTTTTTTTATTTCATGTAATTGCTGGAGTCAACCGTGCAACTAAGACACTGCATTACGTATTTGGCCATACAAAAATGTATTGTGATATTTATTCTTACTATTATAATTTCTTAAAGAATCAAAATTTTAACTATCAGAAAGTAGACTCATTCTAACGTCTATGCTTAGCTCGTTTAGCATTTCATTAAGAAAACAATTTAACTAGTTATGGTTTTTTTAGCAGTGTTTAGTAATGGTTAAATAACAACAAACTAATGTACTGTGACGAGAAAGAAAATTAAATAATTTATTCTTGATTGTAAATCTCATGGTTGGGATTTTTATTCCTTCTTTTTTTTTTTAGCACTGTCACAAAAATTATTAAATATTTTTAGTGAATCAGATCAACTGTTAAGAAACTGTGAGTAAGCAGTATTATTTTAGTAAATTGTAATGTATTAATTTTATTTGTAGAAAGAATGCCTCTAGTTTCCTACCGGATACAAGCGTTTTATATTTTCATTCTGAGTTTAAAAAAGAAATCGTTTCCGTATCAAAAACATTTTCATTGTAAACCTGCACTAAAATGTTATCAGTCTTAAGGTTGCATTTTTTATTTAGTGAGCGACTGAATGATGAGGTAAAAAATTACCTTACTTTGGGGAAATATATCATTGTAGTCAGACTAGGTGAATAGTATTTTTAATCTTTCATTGCAGACACCAGACGCTATTTCGTATTTACTGAAGCTTCAACGCAATTGTAATGTTACGTAATGTACAAGACAGGCCGTCATTAAAGAAAAACTAGAATATCCCCAATCTTACAAAATGTGTTTTTCTATCTTTGTACGCAAAAATTTCGCTAAAATGGTACGTTTCACATGAAACATTAATAAGACCAAAATTTCGTACCTTTTGACACTTACGTAAAAAAAATTTTCTTATGGTTAGAATAGTTCTTGTCAAAAGTTTGCTGAAAATCGTTTGCTACTGCTGTATTGTTGCTTGAATATGTTTGTAGGTAGACCTCAATAAACCTTTTAACCAGTGATTTGTGCCATTTCTCGTTTGAAATGAGAGGACTTTTTGTTCGGATGCGAACGTGAAAATAGTTGCAATGTTTAATTAGTACCCTAATTATTTTTTCCCAAGCAAAATTTAAGGCCAATTAGAACTTAATACTTTCTCCGTAACAGAAGTATGGTTGCCGGCAAATAATTACGTACATGTGTAAAAGCAATCTGCAACTAAATACTATAATGGAGCATCCTACGGCGCTTGAATGTTGGAAAAGCAAAGAAAAATTTTGCCAGCCCGTATCGAGTTACATAAAAGTTAAATATGCTGCCGTGTGTGAGTTTTATTTTGCGGTGAGGCAGCCGCCTAGTGTGTGTCTGTGTGTCTGTGTGTTTTTGTGTGTGGCGCCCACAGACAGACCGGCGGAGTATCATGTATCAGAGATCGGAATTGCCCTAAAGTGAAATACCGTGTTTTGGGGGAGTCCACAAGTTATATATAACGTGTAAGAAATTTAAGACGTTGGCCAGGAAGAAAAGTGCCACAGTTCCAGGGACGTAGTAAATTGACTCCGGGAAGGTTTGACGGGAGTGAGGGGACCTCCCTGGGGGGTTTTGTCGACAAGACTTTGATTTTCCCTCGCGCGCGGTGTCCCAGAAATCACAACCGATTTGGCGCGCTTCCCGACATTCTCACGCCAAGTAACAGTAAAAAAAAAGTTTGCAGCAAGGGGGGGGAGGGGGGATTGACTGAGTAAAGTTCCGGTGAAGTGACGGGGTATGAAAAGAATCCTGCTGCTTGCACTATATCCTGCCAGCAAGCTAGCGGCTTGTTCCCTGTTGACTGAGCAATTTTTTTCCACAAAGTCGCGCCCAACTTTCTCTTTCCCACCCACTCTGCTGTATATCCTTCTGTCACATTTGAGGCCGTTAACTAAGTCGTCAATACCCTAGCTTCGTCCCAAGTGTCAATGTGCAGTTTATTTGTATTAAAAATTTTTCTTGCTCTACGAGCCACATCTACAACATTATTCTTCGAACGAGATGTTAAGGCCGGTAATTAAGTAACTGAACATTTTGTAAATTATGGGTTTGTGTTTTGTTTAGTTTAGTAGCTAGTAATGTTTTATGTGCTTGTATTGGAACATTGGGCAGTATTTAGCATTCAACTTGATTTGCTAAATAATAAAAATTAATACTTAGTCCTAACTACGACATTATTTTATCCTGAAATCGGCTAACTTAACTACTTATCAAAGAAATTTGCTGATTGGAACACGGTCAAAGATAGGTCACTTCCTATTTTTTTTTTTTTTAATGGGCTGCCAACATTACTACCGATACTGAAATACCTATATACAGTTAAGGCAGGGGTATTTTGTAAAATATAATTTTCTATAACTTAGGGTCAAATATTCAGAAGCCAGTTGTAGCTCAGTGTAATTAAGTTAAGTAACGTAAAATAAAAATGACACCGTAAATTTCATACCGCTTGCATGAAAGTGTTATGCGCGATCGGTACCTGCTACCACGGCACTTAGGATAACTATTGTTAAGGTTAATTCTACTACAGGTTATAAATAACAATGTTAAAAGTTTGCCAATGGGAAAATTTCTGCCGCTTGAGCGCTGGTATCGCTAATGGGAGCAAACTGACCAATCACAGAGTTTTCCTGAATTTTAATTACATGAAGTTGATAATATGAACCGCGAAGTTAGTTTATTTTCTCTTTATAACTTTCGTCATTTCCAAGCCTATTTAAATTTAATTTTATTACAGCTTCGTATTTTTCTGAAACCTTAGCGATAGCTGGGAAACTAGAGGCAGAAATGTTCCCCATTCCAAACTCTCTCATAAGAAATTACATTTTCTATCTAACGTGAAGTATAATTTACCTTACTCTTGTTGACTCTTCACTTGTTTCATCATTAGAGATGATAAATCGCGAACATTTTTTGTGCCAACATACCTTTGAAAACACTGTGGCTTCTTGCGAGATGTATGGTTAGCTTGTATACGTCTGACACAATGTAGCTGTCTGCAGACCAATAACAGGCATCAAATATTACAATAACGGGATTCTTATTGGCTTAGTCAAATAGGGTAACAGCTCCACGTACCAGCTAAAGCCAGTAATCTTCTGGCAAGTTGAAGGTACGTTGAAACCTAGCAAACAGTCAAGTTTTCCCGCTATAAACCATCATCTCTACTCATCATCTTTGCTCGCAGAGAGTTCAAATGACTTACAGTATTCTTTTCAGCAACTCGCCCGTACAATTTGTGGTATGTTAATTAGTATACATGTCTAGATGATAGTTAAGAGTCCCGGATATATCGCGGGTTCAACGACCAGCAGGCTGGACTGCACATTCCTGTGTACACTCTAACCTCAGATACTAGTTCATAGCCTACTGCTCCAGTGAGTGAGCATTTGAACATTTGACGATGTAGCGCGGGAGTCCATGAGTGTTTTTATGCACGTCCGCCTTTGGTTCGGAGTCCTCAAGGTCACGTTTAATAAACAAAGACCCGATCAAAAAAAAGTTTCCATCATATACATGACTTAGAAATCAAACTTCTCCTCAGTTGAATCCGCGAAATTTTCGAGACTCTAATGATAATGAGTTTTCAGGCCGGAGGCTGGTTTGAACCTCAGGGTAATACTTGCGGTGCGACTATGCGAGGGTGATTCTGTGGTGGTTTGCCATTGTCTTTCGCAGAATGGAATGACGGAACAACACAACACCCAGTCCTGAGCGTGGAGAGATATTTGTATATTTTCTCCCCGTACGGGAATCGATCCCGGGACCCTTGACCCAGCAGCCAAGAACTCTAACGACTAAAGTCTAGCGGCCGGACTTAAGGGTGTTCAAGTGTGATATAATCATAATTTTATATTTTTATGAAATACTGTTAGTTTTTTAGACGACACTTGTGAGTATAGTTTCCTCTTACAAAACAATTTTAGCCCTAATAGTTTACTCATAACGGTGCGTCAAAGTCAAAATTTACTTGCTACGCTGCCATGCAAATAGTGAAAAATAATTTACTGATGTAAGTGAAATAATTCACGGTGAAATAACATGCCACGGGTTACGTAATAAAGCGTTTAGTAAAGTCTCATGAACTATTTTATATTTTTAAAAAAGGTTGAATTTACAATTTTTTCTGCACTTTTGTGATGTTTTTAAAAAATTCAAAGTATTACGTTGTGGGATTTTAAATGTTTTATTGCAGAGCTCATGGGATGTTAGCTCGCAGTGAATTATTTCATTTAAGTAGATCAATTATTTTTCACTATTTGCATGGCAGCGTAACAAGCAAATTTTGACTTTGACGCGCCGTTTTTAGAAAACTATCAGAGCTAAAATTGTTGTGTAAGAGGAAACTGTACTCACAAGTATCGTCTACAATACTAACACTATTTCATAAAAATATAAAATTATGATTTTTTCGCACTTCAATCATGTACAGGAGATGCGACTGGCACCAAGGTTAGCAGACTCAGGCGGGGGACAGGGAAACGAGTAAGAGGACGTAATATGCGACCGATTACATCCTCACCTACCCCAGAACGTATTATTGGTTGCACCACTAGCCGACCGACCCTCAACTATCCGAAACAGGCACTTCAAGCTCTCAGTTTGGTAAATCTACCCCTAGCCCTTGTAAACAATAAAAACGAGTGTTTGCTGCTAATCGATACGG
>PNEQ01119033.1:0-40693 GCA_003012365.1 Medauroidea extradentata
TATTTGCTAGGCTTCAACATACGTTCAACTTATCAAAAGATTACTGACTTTTCCTTGTACGTGGAGCTACTGCCCTATTTGACTGAGCCAATAAGAATGCCGCTATTTTAATATTTAATGCATGTTATTGGTCTGCAGACAGCTACGTTGTGTCAGTGTTTTCAAGGCTATGTTGACGCAAAACATTTTCGCGATATACCATCATCTCTAACAATCATCTATTCCCGCGATTTTCCAGTGTCTCTAATTATTGCACAGACGTGGCTCATTTGACTGTGCCAACAGGAACAAGGTTACTGCGACACCACACGTCTGTGATTTGCGGGTAGAACCCTAGACGCTGAGAGTTAAGAACAGCCAATCACTGACCATGAAGCACGGCTGCAATTATGCACATAAGGCACTGAAACAAACTATTGCAGAATTCTTTTCGCGAAAAATCGTGAGCTCTAGCAGTAGGCGTCATTTCCGACGCTTTTCTTTTGTTTCTGGCGAGTCCCTACTTGACTGGGCCAATGGTAATTTTGGTGCGCTACGACTGGGCGTCTGTGATTTGTCTGTGAACTGCTACACCGTGGTGTTACACAGCCATACTGCCCTGCTTAGGAAGAAAGCAGTAACTACAACAGCAACAGCACAATTGAGGAAAAAGAAGTTAAAGGTATGTCTCAATCCCATTCATTTATCATTTCCGAATAGATTTGCAAATATGTTATTATAATGCAAACGTGTTTTTAAAATTCATTTCTGAAAAAAATTAAATTAATAACTTAAAACAACTTTAAAAAATGAATTTTTAAAACAATATATGTTCCCATTGTTGAATAAGTACATATAAATGGACTCAAAGTTACTGCATAGTTTGTAGTATTGCCTAGCATATAACCATCACGTTACAAATTAAGAACGCAATATCATTGCAGTTGCTGCTTTTTACACGAGGAATATGCACTTACTGCCTTCTGTCATTGTTAAACTTGGAAAGGCAGTATGCCTAAGTGTTTCACCCCTGTAACTCCGACGTACAATTTATTTTACTGCCTTTTGGATGTGTAAACGATGTAGAATTTCAAGACGAATCCAACGATACCAAAAACGCAATTTTTATTTTTTCTGTAGTTACTGTCTTCTTCGTAAACCGGACAGCATCGGTCTATCGTACAAGACGCAGGATTCTACACTGATTATAGGTTAATACGCTAGCAAAAAATATTTCTCCGCGATTTTCCACCATTTCTACGCGTGAGTGATGAAAAGAGACCTGAAAAATTCGCGTTTTCTTTTTAGCAACAAACTGTAAGTTCTAATCATTTTCGTAGTTGGCTCTTTGACTTATTTGACACCTCTTGGAGAATGCTGAGTCCATAACAGAGAAGTAACTAAAAGCTGGCCCAATCATGTGGGATCACTATGTCAGCGAGCAGCCAATAAACAGCTGCTGTGTGCACGATTTTACGGATATTATTGGAGGCTAGCCCACGGGTCAGTGAACCCACGAATTTTTCCTGTCTCTACTGATGACTGATGATGATGATCTTCAAGATTTACCTACAGTGGAACAAATTGTCATGCGCTTCAGTGCATGATTAGAATACGTGGTCTGGGACACGCAGTTTGAAGCGCATTTGTAGGAAACGTCCCCTTCACATTTCCTGTTCTTTCAAGAATTGTTAGCACCGAGCCTTCATAGCTATTATTGTTTGCTAAAGTGTCTAAAGGTATTTTCTAAATGTTTTTTTTTTTTTGTAATTCTGTGTTATGTAAATAGGCTACAAACGTAGTTACAAAACTAAAATGCAAATTTATCAAAATAACAACGTAGAGATATTTAAAATTTATTTACCGTGTGAAAAAAAAAATGCTTTTTATTGCTTGATATAGTTGTATCTTGAGAATAACATCACAAATATTTCGATGATTTAGTAAGTTATTACTCTTTAAATAATTTTAAAGATGAAATTTGATTTCAAAATTAAAAATTGTATTAAAATTAATTGCAAGTGGACCGATTAGTGGATTTGTAAGAAGTTGCTGTATGGTAGTCGCAAATTCACGAATTTATTCAGCTGTAATTGAACGTGATTTTAAAATAATGGCACGGAAACACTTAGGGTGACAATGCACGTGTTTCACGTGCTGTATCAGCTCTACGCGCTATACAATTTCGTCAAAAGTGCGTCTATATGAAGGAAAACAGATGAGAAGCTGCTGTTTACATAGCGATCTCAAGCCTCCAGCACCAGTGAATTGTCCGCACACACGGTACATGGTCGCTATCAACCGAAAACTTTTGAAATGTATTACGAAAAGCCAGTCATTAGAGACATGTATTATGGTCCTTACATTATAAACTATTGAGGGGAAGTTCGCACTTACAGTAATTATAAATTTTGGAGGTATGTATTTTGAGTTTTAGACGTTTGTGTTGCAGCTTGTACTGCCATATTAGAAAACATGGAGCAATAACTCAAAATTCGTGAAAATGGTTTCATAAAAATTTATATGCAATTATCCGCAGTAAATTGTAGCGAAAACTATTTTTTACAAACGTAGACACATGCTGATCTGTACATTTAATTTAAAACAATTTTTTCCCAGACCGAAGTAAGTGAGTAGGAAATAAAAAATGTTTCCCGAATTACCACGTAGACAACACAAATAGCGCTTACATATTAAAGTGTTTTTTTTAAATCTCACATACATTGTCTTGTCTCAATGAATAGACGAGTAGTGACTTCATCTTATCGAGCTTAAAGATAAATGGGAGTATTTTGTTAAGTCCTTTCTATTCGACTGACTGAATTGTTTCCATCTGTACTAATATTTTCTTGTCACTGATGTGTTTAGAACATAAAATTAGCTCAAAATCGACATATTGTTTAGCCACGCAGTTTCTTCAATTTACTCTCAAAATCTACGTAGGCCTATTTATATCACACAGCATTATCATAATTTTTTTTCTTATGAATAATATATTTATTATACTATTTTATAATTATGCAATCCGGATACAGATAAAAAATTCGCAAATTCAATTGTATCGCTATGTGGTTATAAATGTCTTTTGAAAATACATTAAATATTTGTAACTTTTTGTTAACTAATGGGTTATTTTCTAGTTTCATTCTACAAACATTTATAATTGTTTTTTCTTTTTAACTTGCGGTGAAATTACAGTTTCATGCCTTATCTGCTCGTTGTAATGTATGAAACAGTTGAAAAATTGTAGTGCGTCTAGTTAAAAAATTAAAACAATTTTTTAAGATTAATTTTGAGTTTTAGTGTTGATTGTGATTATAGTTTTACTTATGTCAATCACACTTGTATATTTTAATTGTATATATGTGGTAAAGTGTAAAGTTATTAAATCAAAATTTCACGTCACCAGTGCCTGGAAATATTTCTGGAAAGTTTTACCTGGACAGTCCATTACAAAAAGCGCAATTTATTAACAGAGCACATAAAATGTGTGTTCTTACATTCATGTGCTTGACAATTTTGTATTTTATTAGTAGGCAATGCGTTCTAAAGAACGTCGTAAACAGGGTCATTTGCACTATTAGTTACATGTCTGGCACCAGCAGAGAAATCGAGAAACACATTTTATGTTCCGTTTTGCCAATATGTCCTGACATGGAAAAGTTTAAACGATGTAAACTACAACATTGAATAGCACTTCCACAACTTTTTTTTTTTTTTTTTTAAGGCCTCAAGCAGCGTTTACGTCTAGAGAAGTTTTGTGAAACCCGGCAACATTTACTGATTCCTTTGTACTGTTACGTAAGAAGGTAGACCCTGATGTTTCGTGGTGAGATACCGTTTCGCGTGGTCTCAGAACACGTTTAGTCTCAGAATTGTAGCTGGTAACTCATAGATGTATTTTCGAGGAAGATTCACGCCACATTATACACGTTGGAGGAAACGATGTTCTTAGAAAACAATATACGTGTTGTTTGCGCATCTCAACCGACTAGCAACCGCAAACTGCTCTCAAAGGCGGACGAGATGGCCGATAGTCGACTTATGACCTTGCTTTTTGCCTTGAAAATACGTTACTGTGAAGTGTGTAGTAACATAATTAATTGTTTGTGTTATCGAATCTTTCAATTGCATTGTTATAATTACTGTTTGTTGTTTCGTACGAAGATTGTGTTTCAGTTTTTTTTTTTTTTTTTACTTTGATAAGTACGTCTGATGAAATATTTGAATGAGTATCCGCCATTTTATGAGTCTCGTCGAACTCACAAACGCTGCGTATTAGTGAGATAAGCCAAATTCGTCTGTGAATGGGCAAACTGTCCTGAGAGGTGTGTAAAATAGCGCGGACTCTTATCCATCTCTTATCCGTGAATAATGTACTTGATGAAGGTGAACAAGCCTATGACATTTTTGTGACCTCTCAAAAGCCTTTGATATCGTCGACCATACCACTCTTTTGCAGAAAATTAGTAACCTAAGTGTCAAGGGCACAGCCTTAAATTTATTTAAGTCCTATCTTTGAAACAGGAACTAAATTGTAGAAAGAAACAGCGACAGTACAAAAACTATATCAAAATTGGAACTTATAAAGACTGCGGTCCCTCATGGAAGTATATTGGGACGTCTTCTATTCCTCATAAACATACATGACCTGCCAGAAAATATCAAATTAGGGACATTAACACTGTTTGTAGATGACACTAGCATCTTATTAAGAGAATGTAATGTGAATACACTTAAACATATTTCTGGAACTGCGTAATCGACATTGCAAACATGGTTTCAAAACAATAGATGTTGATAAGACACAGTTTATACGGTTTAACTAATTAAATAAACCTTAAGAACAAATAATGCAAATGTATAACAACAACTTCATCGAAGAAACAACAGCAGTAAAGTTTCTAAGATTAAATTAGGATAAAAGACTGTCTTGGTCAGAACACATAAAAAAACTTGAAGGTAAACTATCGTCCATCTGCTACTTGCTGAGAGCCCGGAAATTGATATTGGATACTAAAACATTCAAAATGACATATCACGCATACTTTCATACTGTGATGAAATATGGTATCGAATTCTGGGGAAACTCTACAAACAGCCTCAAGATTTTTCAAATAAAAAAAAAACAGCAATACGCATAATCACTGGAGTTGATCGCCGAACTTCCTGTAGACCCTACTTTAAAGTTTACCACTTAAAAGCACTGTACACTGAATATGCCCTTCGTGCACTTAAATTGGTAAAACTAAATCTGAATATAACTATATAAAAATGAAGACATGCATAATCACAACACAAGAAACGCACACAAACTAAGGATAATCCAAGATAACGGCTCGCTCTTTGGAAATAATCTATTCTATTCAGGCCTGAAAATGTACAACAATCTACCTAAACAAGTTACTTCTGAAATGAATGTAAGTAAATTTGACGTATTAATAAAAATCGTATTTGAAAATCAGTATCTATATAGTGTACAAGAAATAGAGGAATATATCTAGAGCCTTTGTGAGAGTAACTTAAAATCACGTAACTCAAGCAAATGTATATAGCCCATACTCATAAACTCTAGTATGATTGTGTGTATAAATTGTGATTGTGTGTTTGTGTAAATAGAAAGTAGGTTCATGATATGACATGTAACATAGATTGTAGGCTATGTAAGGGTGAATATTATAGAGAGGTTTATTGTAACTTGTTACTTTAGCAGTGGTTTTTAAATGTATATAGACCTACACACACAGTGCAATAGAAATACATCTGTTTATTGAATAGTCAACACTGGTCATTTCCATAATCCATTAATCATAATATACTTCATTACAAAGTTTCATTTTAATTTTCATGCCAATAATTGTATGTTATTGTATATATTGTATACAGTAGAATCATATAATCATATTCATGTATGTCATAAAAATTGTAACCATTTTGACAATCCCTATATTCAGTGGGTAATATATAAAAATAAAATTAAATGTTTATGAATATCAGTCTGTGAGCGATCATCTACAGTCTGTACTCAACACTTGTGTACCCTGGCCATTCGCTTGTCTTCTCCATGTCATGTCCATTCTGTCCAAACATGAGCACGAAGATAATGTGGAGCGTCTATTTTGGATTTAGTCTCCTGTTCCTCTGTTACCGACGTAATATCTATGTCTCTTTGTCGACTTTGTGACAGCTCTGCACTAGGCATGTGTTTAGATTACCATCAACGACTTGCACATGCCGTACATTTGTGAAAGTAGTAGGCCTATACCGCCTCTCCCCACTCGCACACAATCCGCCCGAGGTGTAACTGGGCCCTTCCTAGATAGGCTGCCTTCAGTGGCGTGTGGTGACTGTGTTGCAACGTAAACTGAATTTGTTCTCAACTGTACTTGTTTATCCCTCGTGTACACACCAGCCTCTTAGACGTAGTTGTGCGGTGGAGCTCAAACCATGTGTGTAATGGACACATTACAGCTAACTCATGAGTGGCCGCGTTACATTCCGTTATGCCTAGTAGTACTAGGCATTGTTACCAGGGCTGTGGAGTCGGTAACCAGAGGTATCGTCTCCGACTCCAACTCCCACTCCCAAGTTTTTCCATTGTCCGACTCCGACTCCAACTCCGACTCCACTAGTCCAAGACCAAGAGACATTATCATTGTGACACAAGCAGATTGTATAACGTGTATCATCACAACACATTTCATCACGGAGTGAATACATACTTGAAAATTTGCTTAACAACCTCTTTAATTTTTTACTTAGTAACTATCTTCCAGATTATTAGAAATTAATGCTTGAACAATGCTCTAATAATTACTGTTATTTCTCAAATAATTTTGTTGATTTTTAATTTTAGTTAACATTTTCCTACGCTTGTTTAAATGTGCGCTTCTTAAATCAGAGTACTAGGATTTAAACATAAAATGTAAAAACGTGAATGTGAGATTTGTTACCCAAGTCAGTTCTGGAGTCGAAGTTGCTACACTTTAAGCGACTCCGACTCCACACAAAATTGCCAAAACCCTGACTCCGACTCCACGACTCCAACTCGCGACTCCACAACCCTGCTTGTTACTAGTTACTGCTGCGTGCACCAAGATTGCACTGCACTTAGCAAACACCAGCTTACCTTGCAAATCCTCGCCACACGCCACTGACTGCGTTGAGTGTGTGCGAGGCAGAAAATCGTTGGAGTTGTAAGGCTGCCGCTGACTGGTGTATGAAATTAATTACATCGCCTCTCTGCGCAAGCCACTCAGCTGGCGTGCAGTGCCCAATCCTTTTTTCATATGGGTTGGGACTGGAAAATGTTCGCGAATTCAATGACCTGTATAGGCTATAATTCATTGTACTATGCATACTCAAGTCCCTACCATTTGTCCACTAGCTGCTACTCAGTGGAACAACAGGCAATGCACGAATATACGAGGCTTGAGTATGTATAGTACAATGGATTATAGCCTGCAGGTCATCGAATTTGCGAAATTTTTCAGTCCCTACCTATGGGACTTAAAGCGGTGACCATATCAACTTATTTGTGGGCGTCATAGTCAAAAGTGTAACGTTTGTTTCTATTGCTGCATTTTTAGAATCCGATTGTTATTTATCCAGATACGGCAATCTGGAATAGCCATTTTTTACTATTTTGAGGAGCTCTAAAATGATGTTTGTAATAAATGTACCGGATTTTTAAAACTACAGCGACGTAGTTTAAAGTGTTGTATTTCTTTGTAGAAATACAATTATAATTGCGTTAAATAGTTTCGTCAAAAAAAAAATCGTACCTTGCTACAACGCATCTGAAGCGCAAATATAGATTTCTTTTTTCCGATATTTAGCAAAAGCATCATAAGAGTCAAAGTGTTTACTGTTACCTAGGCCTACATACTTACGCCGCCGATAATCCGACAATTTTTTTAAGTCTTTGTTGCGTGCAGACACAACGCGCCCATAAACCGCCGCCCCTCTCCTCATGTCCTCTCTAACGCCTTTCATGTTCCTGTCTGTTTTCCGTGCCATCGGGCCATGCAAATCTCCACATCTCTGTTTCCAGTCATCCCAGCGAGAGGGAAAGAAAAATGTCTCGACCACGCCCGACGCGATGCCAACGACCTTCAGGGTCGCGAGCGACGAGTGGCGAGGCTGGGGCTTGGTAAGTGACCAGGAAGAGGGAAAGGAGGGGGGGAGAGCTATTCTTGGGAACTTAATTCCTGGTGGGAAGTCGGGCACCCACAAGTAATGGTTGCGGAGCAGCGAGCACCCCGTAGTCACCGGCCTGGCCATGTACCGAGCAAGAATGCGGAAGTCGTCAGCTCGCAAGATCCCCACAACACACGCACACTATCACACACACTCACACACTTCTGCTACTTACCGCCTCTTGAGTGCTGCCGCTTAGCTCGTCCAATCCCGCCTGGTGACCGTGTCTTTGTATGAGTGAGGCACGGCGCTAAGAGCGATTTTGTACGACTTATCTGGCGCGGTATAACCTCTACTGCAAGACACTGAAACGGCGTGCAGTGGTATCGTAGGACACTCGCCTGACTGACACTTTCAGCGGTGACCCCATATTTTTATTGGTGAAAGGTTTTAAGTAAAGTCCAATACACCTCTCTATTGTCATTTCACACGAATCCCTTCAGTAGTTGTTTGTATATAATATATTGAAAAAGCCGTTTTTAGCCATTTTGAGGGGCTCAGAAACGGTCTTTCAAAGTAACATGATGAGTTGAAACTACTATTTGGATGTCGTTTGAAGTGTTTGTTCTTTTCGTAAATCCACACATTTGAAGCACGGTTAGTAGTTTCTTAGATAAAAGCGTTCTGCTAGCACGCTGCAACGCTGGCTACAAGACAGGCAGGCGGGTGCCTTAAGGCGGCCGCCTATCCCACGCTTCAAATGCGTTGCAGAGTATTCGTAAACAGGGGTTTTATACGAAACTATTCCACGTGTGCCAATTGCGCCAACGTACGAAAAGAAAACAAACTTCAGACAAGGTCGGAACCTCATTGTTAAGACGCCACGCTCGTTAGGAATAATTTCGGCATTTCCCTCGATTGATTTCGGAAGGTCATCACTTGATAAAGAAAATGCGTTTTTCACGTAAATATACACACCTGCTATAATATTTTGGTGACGAAGGATAATGTAAAATACGACAAAAAAAGCAAAGGCTGAACTAACAATTCTGGCTTAAGGCGTCCGCCAACTGGGAGTGTGTTTGTGTGAGGCATGGCGCCAAGGGAGATGTTAACCGGCTCATCTGGTGCCGTATCGCCTCTATTAAAAGACATTGAAACTGGGTGCAGTTGTATCATAGATCACTCTCCTGACTGACACATTCAGTGGTCATTTTACTGGTCAAAAGTTTTAAGTAAAGTCAATTTCATGTTTCTATACTAGTTTAACACGAATATCGTGAATGGTTTTTCAGCTACAACAGATTGAAACAGCTGTTTAAGTTAATTTAGAGGATCTCCGGAATTTTTTTCTAATTTACGTGATGCTTTGAAACTATCTTTCCGTCATTGTTTGAAGTGTATTTTATTTCCGTAAATTGACACAATGGGGGCTTGTTGAATACTTTCGTAAAAATAAACATTTATTTTAAGCGTTTGGTAGACGTCGCCCTTAAATATACATAAAAAAAATAGCTCACAGTTAGCCCAGAATTCGAACCCGAGACAGGTCTGATACCAGCTACGTAGACCTTCCTTCCTCGGAACAAAATAATAATAAAAAAATCGAAAACATTTTACGGAGAAAAACAATTACATTTGATCCGTTACGACTTTGCCGCAGGCATGGCGCACATGAGAGAAGTTCTCTCTGCACGCAACCGCTGTCGTATAGCCCAAATTGTCATCCCCACCACGTCCCACTCATTCGTCGGAGGCGTTGTCGTATTCATCGCTGGATGCATACCGAAGTCTTCGAAGGCGCGTTCTAATGAAACTGCCACTGGCGACGAACGTTCCTTCCTCTTCAAAACAACTCTCTCTTATCCCTACGTTGCCAAACACATCTCAGGCCGAGCGAGGTGGCGCAACGGCAACGCGTTGGACTTGCACTTGGTAGGATCCGAGTTCGAGCCACGGTTGCGGCCGTTCTGATTTCAAGTTTCCTATGTTTCCGAAAGTCGCTCCAGGCGAATGCTGCAGAAGTAGAAGCAGAAGTAACAGAGTACGGACGCAACAGTCTTGAATTCCTTTCGTCCGGCAGTTTAATGATTGATAAATGAAAGATCTCCTTATAGTATAACAAACGGTTACATTATGAACGTGGTACGAAAAAAAAGTTTTGTAAAATTCGTAGCAACCATTCTTTATATTTAACTTCGGCAAACGCAGTGTAAATAAGAACGACTCGGTCTCTTATAAAACGCGAATATTATGTTGATATGTGTAATACTATTAATGCTATAGCCAACCTAAAATTACCCTTCATGTATATGGGGTTAACGCGGGTTGCATTTATGCGCCTGAAACCACTGATACGCCTCTTAAGCGGTGACCATTTTATTTTATTGGTGGAAAGTCTGCAACTTCAGTTCAGGTCGCAATCTGAGTTTCACATACATCCGGTTAGTACATTTTGAAAAACGGTGGTCTGAAATTCCCGTTTTTAGCCATGTTGGAGGACTTAGAAACAGTGTTTTTAATGAGTATGGCGTCTTGACAATGAGGTTCCGACCTTGTCTGAAGTTTATTTTCTTTTCGTACGTTGGCACAATGGGCACACGTGTAGAATATTATAGTAGAAATACCCTGTTTACGAACACACTGCAACGCATTTGAAGCGTGGGGTATGCGGCCGCCTTCAGAGACGATGAGGATGAGGTGAGGTGAAGAGACATCACAACAGCTTTGCCCAAGCCGGGGTTCGAACCAAGGACCTCTCGCACCGCAGACCGGTGCCTAACCGATTACATTACGGAGGCCGGTTCAGAGGATTAGGAACCATGAAAGAAATGACCATGGCCTGTAATAAAGAGTCATATTAGTATTCGCCTGGAGTGATGTCGGAAATCCATGGTAAACCGAAATCAGGATGACTGAACTGATAATCTAATCCGGGTCCTCAGTAATACGAAGTCAATGAATTTGCGCAGTACCATCTCGCCCAATGGCTTATGTTATATTCGTGAGTCGTCAACGTACTTGAGGGTGGACGTCTTACATTTAAAATGAAAGAGTTGACTCTACTTCTTAATTAATGTACTGTAAAAATCCACACAGCTGCCTCAGTAATTCAAAATTAATAATAAATAACTTATTTTACTACTACTCTGTACAATCGCAACTAACATAACAAAATAAATAATCATCTCTGATAATAAGAGATGATGGTATATCGCGAAAATAGTTTATGCCAACATACCCTTGAAAACGCTGTAATTTCTTGCAACATGTATGATTGGGTGAAGTACGTCTGACGCAACGTAGCTGTCTGCCGACCATAACAGGCCTCAAATATTGCAATTTCGGGATTATTATTGACTCAGTCAAATTGGGCAACAGCTCCAAGAACAAGCGAAAGCCAGTAATATTTTTGTAAGCTGAACGTACCCATCATCTCCGGTCGTTATTACTAGAGACACGATTTTGTCGCGAAAAGATTTTTGCCTCACTTTGTTTCAGTGTCTCACGTGCACATCGGCAGTTCTGTTTCAAAATTATTGGCAGCGTGTCTATGTTCAGACACGTTTCTCATTTGAATGAACCAATCAAAATAAGATTATTGTGAGTCTGTACGTCTATAATTTTCCAAGGCCAGTGAGAGTAAAATCATCCAACACAGACGATGTAGCAGAGCTGCAGGTGTTCACATGACGCATTGAAATAAAATATTGCAAAAATCTTTTCGCCATAAAATCGTGGCTCTGATAATTACTTATTGCATTTAAGTTTGAGATCAATGTCAGAGTTCTAAAAATTAAGTTAAGAGTACAACATCCCTAATACTAGTGGTAGACATCTGCCTGCTGCATATACGCTATTTTTCTCTTCGTACATGTGCTTATCTTTTCAGTTTTAGCCGATTTCACCGCGGAGTCGCCCCGATGTCGTCTGTCCTAGCTGTTCCACTGACGCACACTCTTCTAAAAAAAAACCAAAGTAAAAACAGAACTACCACCCCGCTCGGTTTTAGACCTTAAATACTACTACTATAGGCAGTTCGGGATAAATGAGCACTCAAAAAAGCCCTGCAAAATTTATATTTTCAGTCAAGTTTGTATCTTTGCGTGCGTAACGGCTGACGAAAGGAAATGTCTGACCTTTCTGGACACGTCACTTGATGCTTATGCGTGTAATATAAATTGCGCAGTCGTTAGGAACTTCATAGTTTGATAAAGATAAGTTTATTAATTATATATAACATATGTATATCGATTTCTTTTGATTTTATTTCAGTAGTTTTGTATTGAAGAAGAAATATACACGGAACTATGTTCGTCGAATCAGTGCCTAACATACAAGCATATAGGGTACTGCTGTTAATGTTGAACAATATGCGTTAAGGGTTAGTGATATTTTTCAAAGATTACATTTTTAGTGCTCACTTTATCCTGAACGAGAGAGAGAGATTTTGGTCAGCGCTTAACATCGAGGTCTTCAGCGCTGGTGAGTGGTGATATGATGTGAGTATGGAGCAGCGCCTGAATGAAAGGACGGGGGAAACGGGAGATCTCCGAGAAAACCCGCCGACCAGCGGCATCGTCCGGTACGGTTGCCACATGCGAAAATCCGGGATCCGAACCCGCTGGGAATCGAACCCGGATCGCCTCGGTGAAAGACGAGAGGTCTAACCCCTCGGCCATCGCGGCCCCCATTATCTTGAACGACCTATAGTTAGGGACCCTTGTTTTTCGTGAAAAGAATTTTGCCACAGTTTGTTTAAGTGACTTACGTGCACATCTGCAATTCTGCTTCACAGTTATTGGCAGCGCGTCTGTGCGAAGAGCCGTGTCTCATTTGACTGAGCCAATTACAATAACATTCATTCAACGCCACACATCTGTGATTTGCCGGAAGAAGCTCAAGGCTCGTGAGGACTAAAATATCCAATCACTGACCACGAAACAGAACTGCAGATGTGCACGTAAGGCACTGAAACAAAGTGAGGCAAAATTCTTTTCGCGAAAAACAGGGGTCCCTAGCTATAGTCACGTGGTTCAGGACAGACATGACTACAGTAAGGTCACACGCGTTGACTCAATGTTATGGTGCCTGTTGAATCACGGGAGGCATATGCTTCTCCATTAGTAGCAACAGTTAGGCAGCATGTGATGAAGTAGGCCGTTGGCTTTCGCGCCTCGTGGCACACAAGATTATCCACCCTCCCCCTAATTGTGCTTGCGTGATAACCGTCAAACCTTAAACTTTTTTTCCAGTAGTGTGTGTGTTTGTGACACTTCAGGTAATGAGTAGAGACACGATATTCTGACGAAAATATTTTTGCAACAATTGGTTTCAATGCCTGACGTGCACCTTCATGGTTATTGGCAGAATATATTAGTGCAGAGGCGTCATTCATTTAACTGCTAATCAGAACAAGGTTACTTCCACAGCACATGTATGTGATTAGCGGGTATGCCCACGAGACGCCGAAAGTTTTAAACTTCCAAACACTGACCATGAAGCAGAGAAACATGCGCACACAAGGCATTGCAACAAATTATTGCAGAATTCTTTTCAGCTCCCCACGAGTGACAGGACACGGCCCCTGGCCCAATTCATCCCGATACAAAAAACCTTTAAAAAATTGTAAACCGTTATAATATTAAATCAATTAATATGGAGCATTTAAGATATATTCGGAGGATGGCAACTAACAGGCAAGCTAACCACCAAGCATTTGATTTTTACTACGTCGTATACAACATTATCAGTACTGATAAGACAGTCATTGGCAGTTTTTATGTTTCATTATTTACAACAAGACTCTTCTAAGCAATAAGAACTCAATGTTCACGAAGGAAGAATGGCGTCTAGCGGGAAGTAGCGGGCCAAAATAATTGGAAAATCCCGAACTTTGAGGAATCCGATGTCGAAGACGCACCCAGGCCGACGTATAGGCCTACCCACCAAAGACGTTATAAAAGAATTAGACTGTAACGCTGCTCTTTTGTTACATGACCAAATTGAACGCTGACATATTGCAGCCGAAGATACAGAATTGTGTACTTTAGCAGGGGTGGGGGTAACGATATTTTAAACAAAAAAACTTTGGTATAGGTCATCGTTAGAGATGACGGTATATCGCGAAAATGTTTTGTGTCGACATGCCCTTGAAAACACTGTAGTTTCTTGTGACATGTATGATTGGTTGATATACGTCTGACATAACGTAGCAGTCTGCAGACCAATAACTGGCATCAAATATTTCAATATCGGGATTCTTATTGGCTCAGTCAAATAGGGCAACAGCTCCGAGTACAATTGAAAGCCAGTAATCGTTTCATAAGCAGAAAGTACGTTGAAACCTAGCAAGCAAGCAAGCAAGCAAGCAAGTTTTCCCGCGACAAACCATCATCTCTAGTTATCGTATGTTATGGGCTGCAATATGGCGCCGTTCAATTTGGTAACACATAAAGATAGACCGTCAGCGTGTGTCTTCCATCCCTTGATACCCACATAACCAAGGCCAAGTATGTAGGTACAGAATCGGTGGTCCATCAAACCGACAGTAAAGTAGTCATACAGTGACTTACGTCACGAAGTCCAGAAGACAATTGTAAAAAGGGCACATAAAACCACACTAGCGTAAATTAAGGAGGGAAATAACCGAATATGTTAAAAGGGTCCAGATGCAGCATGTCGCCAGGAGTATAACCAAACAAACGCTTGACGTGGCTGTGAACAATATGGCCGACTAATTAAAAAACCTGAGGAAATATTAGTTATGAGGTCTGTAAACAGGGCTAAAACATAGAGTTTTCAGCCTAAAACATCTATTAAAAAGCATAATATATTCATTTACCTTAAAAATACCAGTCTGATGTGTATTTTTGAGGGTAAAGCAGTATGGCGGCTGGCTAATTTGCTGACTGTATTTTTGAGGTTAAAGCAGTATGGCGGGTGGCTTATTTGCTGACTACCTCTCTCTCTTCTTGTCTTCAGTCCCGTCGCCTTAATTCCGACCTTACGATACCCCCGCGAAAATAACCGTCTCAAGGTATATGGAGGACCTGAAACAAGCACACACACGTGTCACGTTCTTCCACTGCTATTACTTTACAGCGATCACTCACTCAGTCATTCACTCATGCGTGTTTAGAATATTTCGAATAATCTAATAACAGAGCCACGATTTTATGGTGAAAAGATTTTTGCAACATTTGGTTTCGATGCGTCATGTGCACACCTGCAGCTATGCTACATCGTCTGTGATTGGATGATTTTACTCTCACTGGCCTTGGAAAATTATAGACGTACAGACTCACAATAATCTTATTCTGATTGGTGCAGTCAAATGAGAAACGTGTCTGAACATAGACACGCTGCCAATAACCTTGAAACAGAATTGCCGATGTGCACGTGAGACACTGAAACAAAGTGGGGCAAAAATCTTTTCGCGACAAAATCGTGGCCCTACTATAATAACGCCCGGAGCTCTACAACGTGCTCAGCGACTGGGCCAGCGTCCACCCTAATTTTGCCCGCGAGATTCACGGGAGACAATTTTCTTTGACAACCCTGCAAGACAAGTTATTGAAATTATTTTATTACTGTCATATATAACAATTAATTGACAAGTCATGTTCTACGCCCTTTTGTAGTCAAATACTTGAAAATAAACACAACGTACTATACCTTGAAAAAAGGAGCAGTGCTCCTAACTGCGTACATGGAAAATCTGCTCTGGAATACAGAGTCCCGGTTAAGTTGGCAGCTTATTAATAAACATAGTTGCGAGTTTTGACGTAGCACAGCAAGTGTAACGTTTACATTTATAAAGGTATATTACATATATGTTATACATAGTAGAGTTTAAATTAATTTGCATTTTAATAACACGTTTACGTTCCTGACATTTCCGTGGCTCCACTTGGCTAGCGAATGAATAAAGAGATCGCGCCCATGGCAATGCTAATTTCGCGCGTATGAAAATGGATAGAAAAAAAGTTGAATAAGCAGGCTTTTCGTTGAACTGTTAACCGTGAACAGCCTGTAAACATGACGTGGGTGGCTATTTTGGAGGCAACATCATTTTCGTTACAACACAATAAACGAAATCACAATTTTCAACACTTTTCCATTGAATGATACGTTTAATGAAAACGGCAGAGTGCAATAAAATTTATTTCTATACACGTAAACAAGCACACATTGATACACACGTAAATACACGCATAGGATGTATACATGAGTCAGGCGTTAATTTTGATTTGCTAACAATTCACGAAAAAATCGAAAATGTTATATGTATATATAACACACACACACACACACACACACACACACACATATATATATATATATACACTCTTACATATATATGTTAACTACAGTATTCCACCCATAGTATCACAAAAAATACACCCGCAATGACGTATGTAAAAAAAAAAAACTTTTTATGTTCAAAATATCTTATCATTTATCTTCCAGAAACTGTTTGTAAAGCGTACAAACATTTTTTTTACAGTGTGGGTTTTGTACTACGTTTAAAATACGTATTAAAAAATACCAATTATTATTTCGGTCATTGTCGAAATAGTTATACGGCGAACTTTCGTGCGTTTGAAGTGATCTCTGCATCAGAAAATCACTTCTTGTTTCCCTCCAGTCCGGCCACCTCACAGAACAGTATCCAATCATGGTTAATCAATATCTATGAACATATTTAAACGTCTATATAGGTTTTCAACCACTACATATCACATACTTCATTTTTCAATTACAATTTATGCAGTAAACAACTGGCAGCTGAGCCTTAGACACATTAATAAATAATATGTATAATGCGCGCATGAAATTGTGAGTTTACGAAGGAAACTCATAAGAAAAAGTTGTGCGTTACGGTACTACTGGTAAAACGAGTAAACAATGAGTGATCCGTGCCTACTAGATGAGACTGTGCGTGTGTGAATTAATTAATTATGAAAACTGTAGTCGAGTGTTTACGAAATTTACGAAATTGCCTTCAGAAAAATTTTCATTGAAATACAGATAAGTCGAGTTTTGCATTGACTTTTCTTGTCATATTACGTAACAACAGTATACGTTTATAATTTAATAGCATGTTGTTACTTACACTTTCAGTACGATTAATTTTTTCCAGGCTAATTGTAACTGCAACCACTTTTGTTAGGAAATACTTTTAATTGGTAGTTTGTTAGTGTTTAACTCATTAGTTACTTCAGGTCGTCATCAGTCAACCTGTTAATTATAACGTTTGCATTCTTCCGTTAATTTAAAAATCATCGGAACATATAATTTATGAATCGCCGTTTGACGAGCCGTGTACAAGTAGATAAAAGTATTATTCTGACGCCCACCTCGTTACGTTACAAATTGATTCGGCATTCATCCTTGGTGGTTACCACCTATTGTATGCCAGTGTTCTTTCTTGGAATGCATGACTGGATTTAGTTTCTTGGACATACTCCATTGTGATATACAGTTGTGATTTTTGGCAGTGATATGCAGACGTTCGTTCATTCAGCAGCTTTTGGCTGGCTTTCAGGGCTATTTTTTTTTTAGTCTGTTTGCCGCTCAGGGGAGATTTTACTGCAAAACCCTTTGGAATGACACCACACTGCGGCATTTGCTGAGAAAAGTCAAATTGTTGGAACATCATTAGTGGTACGTCAATTTCGCTGATACATTTCAGGTCAGGTTGAACGCCTAAAACGTACACTTCATAATCACGTGTGCGATTAATTGGCGGCTGTCACGGAACGCATTTGACTACTGCAAGCCAGTGGTAAACAAGGAAATAATTCGTAGGGGTATCGCGTGCTACCAGCTTGTACGGTTATAAGCCAGTGGATAATCGACTGTATCTAGCGCGTGTACAGGACTGAGAAATCTAGGCTACTGCCAGATGAATCCGCGAAATTAACGTACCCCTAAACATCGTGATATATCGCGATGGAGTATGTCCAAGAAACAATATCCAGTAATGGTCTTTCTATAACGTAAAACTGAGCGAGGTGGCGCAACGCTAACACGTTGGACTCACATTCGGGAGGACATGGGTTCAATCCCCGGCTTTGGCCACTCTGATTTCGGCTTTCCATGTTACCCGAAATCGCTCCAGTCGAATGCTGGTATGGTTCTCTTAACAAAGGCCATGGCCAACTAATCTCATAGTTCCTTTCCTTGTTCCAAGTTTTATGTCACCGTTGCTAATGACCTCGCTGTTAACGAGAGATAAAGCCTACTTACCGTACCTTACCTTCTACAACGTAAAGAATTAAGACATTTGCCTACTGAAGTTTCGGGCACATGTTTCTGTCGTATCTTTCATTAATGTATGAGCATTTGTCAGGTAACTTATGTTTGAGACGCAAGTATTAATCACCCGGGCAAGTCAAAGCACATAAGCAATCATAACAGGAATTTTGAGGTCCCGAGAGCAATTCCTGTAACAGAAAATAGATTGTATCAGTTATTATTATTAATCTTACGTAAGAAATTAAGGGTAAAGTCAAGTTATGTCAGCTTTTAGAAATTATGTCAAGTAGCGCTGTAGTATTATAACGTACTAAAAAAATATAAAAAAATATGTGAAATTACAGTAGAGTTGTAGGTAAGTGGTACTCACTTAACCTTTCAGGTTTAACCTATCAATGACAGAATAAATAAATTCTGGTGGTTGGTTCACTAGCCTGGAGACGCAGCCAATACACAAAACCACGCCTCCAGAGTACACAACTACTCTTTCTACCTGAATAATTACTTAGGCAGGGTGGTACCACGACCACGACCGACTCTGACAACACACAACACAAACTGCAAACATCTAACCACCCCTACCTAAATAAAACCAATACCCTCCTATCGCAGGCCCCTACTAAAACTATACTCACAATACACTAATCAAACAACTAAGGAGGCGTCCACCTAGAGACCTGCGATAAGCTACATTGTACTTGCTCAAGGAAGTGAACCTAACATAAAAACAACTACAGACTATATAGGTCGTAGCTCAACACAGCTACATGACCTAAAAACAAAAGATAGGGGGAGGGGGTAGAGCTTACACAACACTCGCTTACATCTGCGAGAGACAGACTTACTAGAAAACCGGGGATCTAAGTTTATGTAGCCCGTAAACAGGACCGGGTTTCTGCCTCTACTAATTTGGTAAACCTTCAATAGATTAAAAGTTACAAAAGAGCAATAAATAAAGGGGACACTTTTCATTCCGAAAAGAAAGACGTAAATCGATCTAGTTTATCTGTTTATTTAAAAATATAAATAGTAATTAGTCTTATTAGAATAGGTACAATAAATTAGTTAAAGATTTTTATAAAACAAGATAATAAAAGGAAACTATTTTTAAACAGTTTGTGCCGTTTAAAGGCAAGTTTAAAAGTATTTGTTTACACTTAGACTTGTTTAAAACTGTTAATACATAAGGTTATACCAACGTAAATCAGAAATTGGAAAGAATACTTAATGTTTTGGCGTGTCCAGCCACTCCCAGATGAGGCGTCCTTTGCCTCGTAATCGAACAATTGGAAAAGGGTTCCAGACCTTTGTCTTGATAAAACCATCTGCGACGTTATAAACTTGACTTATTCAGTGCCCGAAACAGCAATTTCACATTTTACCTTTATACCAAAACGGAACGAAATAAAAATAAATTTAATTACGATAGTTATGTATGCTTGCTTACCTCCACATTTAATAAAATTTAATTGTATGGTGGAAAATTATAAAAAAATTGTAAATCAAATTCTAAACACACACAAAAAAGCCACTTTTATAGTATTATAGCTGGAGGTAAGTCAATTTCGCGGATTCGTCTGGCAGCAGCCTAGACTTGTCAGTCCTATACACCCACTGGCCACAATCGATTATCTATTGGCTTATAACCTTACAAGCAGGTAGCAAGCGATAGCACTTCGCATTATTTCCTTGTTTACTACTGGCTTGCAGTAGTCAAACGCGTTTCGTAACAGCCGCCAGCAAGTCATAGATATGACAATGAAGTATACATAAATGGCGTTCAACCTAACCTGGAATGTATCTGCGAAATTTACGTACCTCTACTATACCGCATAGCTCCTTTATCAGGCTGATTTTGTATGAGCCGCAGATGTGAACTCCGACGGCATTTACCGCAGTATTACATAGCTATCAGTTGAAGAGAAACTTGACATCAGATGACTACCATGTTCTTACAGAATCTTTCGACGACCACACTTGTGTATCGATATTCCGTAGGAAATTTTACTTTTGAACTTGTAGAAGGTAAATATTCTATCATCACCTATGCTACATAAACCACCACTTTAACGGGGAGTGTTAGACAATTTTATTGTTTTTTCACTTTTTGTGCCATAACACTTTTATTAAATTGTATTATCAAAATATTTTCTTTGACAAAGCATAGGATATATTCTTGGTTTACAAAGTTTACCAGTTTACCAAGAATATATCCTATGCTTTGTCGAAGAGGAAAAAATAATGATATTTCAATTTAATACAAATTGTTATGGCTCGAAAACTGAAAATACAATAAAATTGTCCAACACTCCCTCTTAACCATGAACCCATAAAATTCTGCCTCGCTCATTGGCATTCTGAGATGTTTGTTGATTAACGTAGGGCAGATGTGTCAGTCAAATTGGCGGTCCTCGTGAGCCTTTATGAGGCCTCCTATCCTTCTGACCTTCGAACGAACATTATAAAATAATTGAAATGAAAGAAAATGTTTTGATAATCCGAAATGGTGAGGCTTGTATATGAGAACCGCCTGCAGTCCAAGTGAGTTTGACACAGCTGAGGTAAGGCATACGTACTGTACAATTGGCGAATACAATACTCGAAACGAAAGAGGACGTTGTTACACTACATATTTTTCGTATTAAGATGATTTTGGACACTAGTTGCACGATTAAGAGACAATTCTTTCAAGATAAAGTAAGTGGGCTCTACGTCTTTCGACAGCGAGGTCCATTAGAGACGGTTACAAAGCAATTTGGTACAATGACGGGAGCTGGAATAGGAGCGAATGGCCTTTGTTAAGGAACTATCCCAGCATTCACCTGGAGCGATTTCGGGAAACGATGGAAAACCGAAATCAGGCTAGCCTGAGCCGGTGCTCGCACCTGGGTCTTCCCAAACGTTAGTACAAAGGGATGCCATTGTGCCTCCTCGCTCGGCGAAATTCTTTCGAACAGGAAAAAGCCAGTTCTCTGGTTCTACTGTTCGCTCAACACAGGCTCTTGTCGAGAATAATAATGTGGAAACATATTTTAGTCTTGCCTCAGACCATAACGTTTGAGGACACTGAAATACATACTTTGCATTCATTACATCCACTGATTATGTGGATGTTAACAAAATAAAGGGAAAGACGTGTTAGTATCATAAGGGGGAAAAGCAACCAAGGTATACACGATTCAGGATAAAGTGAGCACTCAAAAATGCCCTGCTAAATTGCTATTTTCAGACAGCTCATATCTTTCCTGCGCATAACGGCTAACAACGGGACATGTCTAACATCTCTGAAGACATCACTTGACGTTTGCTCTAGTAAGTGCAATCAGTAAGAACCTATATAGTTTGATGAAAAAAAAAGGTTATCAAGTATATAAAACAGAAATATGTCGATTAGTTGAGTATATTTTAGTATTATTGTTTTTAAACAGCAACATATACGGAACTATATTAGGCAATTCCTTGCTAACCGTACAAGGAGTGAGGTGCCTGTTGTTAGAGGCACGAGTATTTCGCGTGTTCATCTGGCAACAGCCTAGACTTCTCAGTTCTATACGTGTACAGGCTGAAGCCGAATATTCATTGGTTTCTAACAGTACAAACGTGTAGCACGTGATATCCCCCACGACTTATTTCCTTATCTATAACTGGCTTGCAGTCGTCAAATGTGTGTTAAACGGCTCTCGTCTAACACAGAAGGAAGAGTGAAGTATACGTTATTGACGTTCAATCTGACGTGGAATCAATACGCAAAATAATCGTGCCTCATCTATTGTTGATGATTATATGTAGAAGTGCGTGAATTTCGCGGATATATTCTAGGCCAGGTTGAACATCAATACCATATACTTCACTGTAACTTCTGCGATTGGACGACGGTTGTCTCGGCACACATTTGACTAAAGCAAGCTGGTAGTAAATAAGTAAATAATTCACAGCGCCATCACGTGCTATCCACTTGCACAGTTGGAAGACAATGGATACTGGATTTTGGACAGAGCGTGTATATAGGACTGAGATGCAGTAACGGCTACTGAATTTTTCAAAGGTTAAAGCAATAGTGCTCACTTTATCCCGAACGACCTATACATGCTGACTTTACCGTGAGCAAGGCACTAGCTGAAGGAGGTTAGGAAGTGCCAATCAACTGTTCATTTTTATTTATTGTATTTTTTTTACCACACGAAGTACGTGTTCCTCAAGTTGTAGTAAATCAAGAAGGGTGTTTGTATTTCAGATGTAGATCTGTGTTCGTGTTAAAAAGGCTGAAGAGCGCTGTGGAATATTCCGTCACGGATACCTGTTATTTCAGCCAGGCCGGCGGCTATCAGGGCAACTTCTATTTCAAGAGCAAGTGGCTAGACTGAAAAAAATTGGCCTTTAAACGTTTGCTCTTTAATAAGCTGTCGCGCGTGACCATGAAGGTCCTGCCCACGAAACGTCTTTTTCCATTTTTTTTTTTTTTTAAGCATTGCGGGGGTCTTCTCTACACTGTTAACTACGTCCGGTGACTTGAGAAGTAGGATGCGTTTAGCACCGCGGTAGCAAGAATTTTTAGCGACAACTGTAAATTTGATCTTGAATTACGCGGTATGCTGTCTTTCAGGTGGCATTTATAATTTTGTAGACACTGTGGGAATGTGAAATATGCGCTACCAATGGCGACATAACAAAGTGAAAAATCATCCAGGCAGTGACATTCCCTGAACTACTTTATTAAATACGAAAGCGTTAAGTTCGTGAACCTCGAAGAACGGTAGTACGTTTTTTTACGGTGAGGTAAGTGGGCTTTACCTCTGGTCGACAACGAGGTCATTAGATACAATATTTCAATGCCATATGTGCATATATGCAGCCATGCTTCATGGTCTGTGATTGGCTGTTAACTCTCAGTGTCTAGGGTTCTACCCGCAAATCACAGACGTGTGGTGTCGCAGTAACCTTGTTCCTGTTGGCACAGTCAAATGAGCCACGTCTGGGCAATAGTACATTCTTCCAATAACCATGAAGCAAAGCTTCATATGTTCACATAAGGCATTGAAACAAACTGTTGCTAGAAAAAAAAAGGTTTTGCTTCATTTTGGCTTATTGCAACAGAAAAATTCTTATACAAACGATGATACATAAGTGTTAAAACTGTAAGAATGAATTTTTTATGTAGGCCTATATATCGATTTGCGTTGAAAAAAAATATTTTCGAAACAACTGCAAAACTAAAGAGCGAGGCCACCTGGAGCGCCATTCTCTTTCATTTGAGTGTTGTTTGCATGTAGAGTTCAGTACAGGTGTTCACACGAGTAGCGAAAATAGAACTATATAAAGCCTACATATAATAAGTAATAACGCGAAATCGGCTACCAGCAGTGAAAATAATGCTAATTGTTTGAATAAACATCACCCACGTTCACGCTAAAATGTGAACGAGGAGAAATCCCTCGGTCACATGACACTGACAAGTGTTTTTGAGGTCATACATCATATCGCCAAGAGCTGCACAGAAGGCGCATTTTCACAACTGGGTACACGTCCCTTCCCCAGCCGAAATAAGAGTTGTTGGTTGGTGCTTTCTAACCTCCTTCGACTATGTCGTCCTTTTCGTACCGAGCGAGACAACATCCAGGGCATCACCAAACCTGCCGTCCGAAGGTTGGCCAGGCGTGGCGGAGTGAAGCGCATCTCTGGACTGATCTACGAGGAGACACGAGGCGTGCTCATAGTGTTCCTTGAAAACGTCATTCGTGATGCAGTCACTTACACCGAGCACACCAAGAGGAAAACGTCACCGCAATGGATGTTGTCTACGCCTTGAAGAGGCAGGGAAGAACCTGTACGGCTTCGGAGGCAGCGGTAACTCCTTGGACTCGCAATGGGGAGGACCCGGGTTCGATCCCCGGTCCCGGCTATCCTGATTTCGGTTTTACATGGTTTCCAGAAATCTCTCCAGGCGAATGCTGGGATGGTTCCTTAAGGGCGCGGTTCATCTCATTTTTCAACGTCTTTTTTTTTATTTTTATAACTGTACCAGATATCTTTTTTATTATTTTAGACATAAATTGTGATTAAATCTTCCTCTTGGGGAATTGGTGTATCTCTCATAGTTTTGCGTAATGAGTCGTAAACGTCGAAATTTGCACCGTACGGTTTTTTGTACGCCACAAAAACCAACTGACATACCAAACCGATAAAATGCACAGTGTATAGCAATGTTGTAGGCTATGATTTGACACACATAAAAACATTTAAATAGTTGAATTTTTTAAATTTTCATGTTGACATTGAGCATTTTTTATTAAATGCAAAAATAATTTATTTTTTTATTTTAAATCATAGCCTACAACATTGTTATACGCTGTGAATTTTTTCGTTTTGGTATGTCAATCGCTTTTTGTGGCGTACATAAAACTGTAATGTGCAAATTTTGACGTTTACGACTCACTACGCAAAAACTATAAGAGATACACCAATTTCCCAATAGGAAGATTTAATCACAATTTATGTCTAAAATAATTTAAAAATATCTGGTATAATTATGAAAAAAGACGTTGTAAACTGAGGTGAACCGTGCCCCGACTCCTCTCCTAACGCCTATCATTGTATCAAGTTATGTGTCACCGCGTGTAAAGACCTCGCTGTCGACGAGACGTGAAGCCCAATTACCTTACCTTCCTTCTTACCCTGCTACACTTACCTTCACCGCGCCTGAGCGAAAAGCACAAGTTGACATGATCCTCATTCAGGCCGCAGAGCGGAGTGCAGGGTTTCGGCCGCTACTAGATGATTGGAAAACTGTTCAACGCACGTGACTGATATTTGTTTAGAAATAGCCTTCAAAGAACGTTACACGTGTATACCCAGTTCAGGTTCTCCACATTATTTCTAAACCTTATTATTACGCTGACAAAAATAGGCGTTTTAGGTATGAAAATCGTGAATCTTTTATAGACGTGTATAATACACCTTTGCTGATAATATTACGTCATAAAATAATAGAATAGTCAATGAATATCTCATAGAGGTGCGTTGTCGACGAGAAGATTGCACGCCAGTTCTGTGACTTGAGTCTTTGGAGGAGGTGTGATAGCAGGGGCGTCATTTCAGGTTTTTCTTGGGAGGGAGGGGGGCAAGATTTTTTTTTTCGGTGACAGTGACCTTGTTGCATAATTTTTATTAGTTAAGCATGTATAAATTAGAAACTTAAGCACATAAAACTCCAGTTTTATGTGCTTAAGATAGCATTATTTAAATAAAAAAATACAAAACATATATTTTTACACTTAAAATTCTAAATTCAGAGGCAGGGCATTTGCCCTACCCTGCCCCCCCCCTAAATGACGCCCCTGCGTGATAGACCTCGAACGTTTGTGATACTAGTTTATAAGCACAGATAGTTAACTACCAAAATAGTGTACATCAGATAATTGATGGACTTTCAAAACAAAGCCATATCCTTTGGCAAACCTAGGCTACTCAAAGATACTGTCGAAGCAAAATATTGCAGACTGCTGCTCAGCGATAGTTAATAAGCTGCTTTTAGTATTTCCTCTCAAAGTTACGCCCTATGTCTTCGTTAAATATGATGAGGTAGTAAAAATACGTGTGGACTTGCTGCTCGAGTTGTATTCCTCTGCTGACAGCCTATACTCTGGATGGCAGCACTGTTGACTTTGGCCGGCCTTGCCGCACCTTGCTTCCCGCCATTTTGTATGCTTACTTGAGGAGCCGTCGCTGATTGGTGTTAATTGCAGGTTATTTCACATGAGTCGTCTCTTTCGACACGCACACAATACACAACAAACGGAAGGAACTGTGCTAAGTGGTCTAGCGAACAGCTTTTTTTTTATTTCTGTGAGTTTTTTTTAAAATAGATGTAAGAAGTATTGTAGGAAAAAAAATTCTGAACATATTCTCGGAAACCTGCGCTTTTTTATTTCAGTATGATATTTTCTACGTGTAAATTTACTTCATTCGTTATCATGTGGAAGAATAAATATATACTATACGTTACTAAACGTATGAGTAATTTAATTCAAGATTCCTTCACATAACGACCTAGTTAGATAAATGGTTCCATTTTCTATTGGTATTACTAACTAATGCCGATTTTTTTTTTTTTTTTTTGCAATGCAATATAGTTAATTTTTGCGTACACGACTAGTGCTTGCGGCTTGAAAATAAAGTTAAACACCGGTTTTTAACCCCCGACGCAAAAAAAAAAGTGTTATATGTTTGACGTGTCTGTGTGTGTATCTGTGTGTGTCTGTGGCATCGTAGCTCCTAAACGAATGGACCTATTTTTTTATTATTTCTTTTGTTTAAAGGTGACTTGATCGAGTGTGATCTTCGCTATGATTCAAGAAAATCTGTTCAGCAGTTTGAAGATCATCAGCTCTTTTCTAGTTGTTGAAGGGACGTGAGCAACTTCTACTGGTCTGATCGATTCTAATTGTAGTATCCTGTGACGTCAATGATATTGCAATAACATGGTATCCTTGACCTGATGCTGCAGCATCATCTGAAATCTTCAGGATATCCAACTCCTCACACAGAAAAACTGTTTTGTAGTGACTGCAAAATGTTTTGTCAATATGGACCTTACGAAGTATTTTTGCAGTGGTTACAAAATGTTTTTGGTAATCACACAAAATCACGCAAAACTATGCCGGGCGTGATGGCTTTAACAGAATATCGAACGATAAGCTGGTAACCTTCATAGCTTGATCTAACCATCAATTTGCTGATCATCTTCGTGGTCTACCAAAATCCTTCGACTTTACCTTGCATAACAGTTTTTTTTTTTCTCTCAAATCAGCCCCTTCTTTCCTCAAAATGTACCCAAAGAACTGGAGTTAGCTTTGACTAACACGAGAAGATGAATGTTTTCTGATGCACAGCTCGTCCATAGTGGAAGCATTGCTTCTTCTTTCCGTCTGTCAATTTTATACGTAATATCCTCCAACACCACATCCGAAGGCATCAATTCAGCTACAATAGCCTTTCATTCCATATTCCATGACTTGCAGCCGTATAACAGCACTGAGAACACCAGCTCACTTAGTCAGAGGTACTATATTATTTAACATTAATTTCCCATTTAAACTCCATGGATTTAAGTTAAGTGGGCTGAGCCCTTAATTATGTGTGTGTATGTATGTATATATATATATATACAGTAAAACCTTTTTTTTTACATCACTCAAGGGATCAGTTAACATCTGATATAAAATGCAGGAAAGTGTAATAAAGAGGGAAAAAATGATATCGTGTGAGATTTGCAAGAGACCAGAGAAAACAATTGTAAAATAAGGGGAAGAGGTGTAAAATCTGGGAATGTAAAAGGGGTTCTACTTGTTTATATAGCGAAGCAGTCTCACAACAGTCTGCCCCTAACAGGTGAAGGTATATACATACATGCATGCAAAGAATTCTCTCCGTTTGTTTAGGAAAACTAGATGACTGGCTTTCAGGAAACGTGACTGCGAGGTGTCGGTCAAGTTGTCTGGGAACGTTGTGGCTGTATTCGCCGGGTGAACGTTCGCGTGATTGTCAACAGCGCAATCTTCCGAGACTGCCACAGTTCCCGAACTGTTCGCTGACTTTCAAGTGCTTCGCTTCCCACACGCTCGCTTCTCGCAACTGATCGTTATGCGTCCGCTTGCGACTTGGGCCGCGGTTACACGGCGGCCTGAATTAGATAACCGAAAGAGGTTTAGTCAGCCATTTTTAAACACGTTCAGTGTATAGCTGCCGAAGTGAACACGTTCGCGTGGTTACACGGTACTCGATTGTCGCAGTCAAAATCGATTGTGACTTGTTTCGACAGTATATTGTTTTGAGGTTATGTTTGGTTTACCCGTTTAATCTATGTACAGAAGGTAGCTGGAGACACGTCAAATTTACGTTACATTTTTTTAAACTCACTTGTTTATATATTAAAAGTTGCGTCGGTCGCGATAAACATAACCTTCTGAAAGCTCTACTTACCCTGTCCCAAAGCTTGTAACACACTCATATGTTGGTGCAATGTGTTATGTGGTGACAAATATTCTTCGTGACACTAAACATTGAATCCAATATTACACTTTATGGAACGTGGCAAAGGATTTTCGAAAAGTTACTTTTACCGCGAACGACCACACGCCTGCTTCACACATACAAGAGTACTGGAAATGGCATAGCCTACATTCTTTTTCCGTTTGCAAATATATTGAAGGGCTCATATTTTAATATGATACTATTTTTAATTATATGTAGCCAACAAAACATTTTAATAACTTAATTTCCGCTACTGCAACATAACACGGGGTTGTCAGCCATCTTGTGCGCAATGCTTGTGGACGTTCAACGAGCCAATCACAGCAAGGCGTAGAGATTGTTGTTTAGGTGAAGAACCTTTACAACCTGCTCAGTTAGAATAGGAAGCAGCAACGATATGAACTACTTCAGACACCGTGTGGCCACACGTACGGCTGAGCAAGTTTAATTGGGACTAGTTCCGAGGCCCGTGTAACCGCGGCCTAGGACGCTGTGAGAGCGGTCGTGTTCCGAGAGCTACCGGCGCGCCAGCTCTTATCGCGGCGTAACAAGGCATTACGAAACACGTGCTGGAACTAGCTTGTGTCAACTTGTGCCGCTCTCTGCGAACTATTTTGCACAACTTTCCCATTCCTTGGCAAATTTCTGTTGCAACTGTGGCCAGCGTGCAAATCGGAGTCGACTTCTTTTAGCTCGGCGTGGGAGAAAAAAAAGTTTTTTTTTTTGTCGCGTATGCATGTAGGAACAGAAAAATTGATTTTTTTTTAACTATCTGACATTTAAAGCAATTTCACGCGACTGAAATAATACCTACCGGGCGTTTATAATACGAGGTCCTTACTTTTAATCAAAAGTAGGGTTTTTTTTAAGCCAGTTTGTTTTAGTTACGAGTTTAGAAACATTTCTACGTATACTGTAAAGCCCAATACACATTATCCATAATTCAGTATGTAATTCCGTACCAAATACGGTGCAAGTAGCATTGCAACAGTGTGTACCGCAACTACGCTGGTTCCTATTTTTCATCGTAGTGTATGCTTGCGCGCATGCGCAACGCCCAATTTCAGCCACGACGGATGCGAAGTACGCAAGCAGGGTTGCCGAAGTGATTTGAATAAATATAATTATTTATTCCTACTAAACACACAACTGCTGGGAGTTATCGAAACCTAAATATACAAGATAGAATACCCAAAAAGTAGTTTGCTTGATTTTTCGAAATTCGGCTCCTAAAGAGTAAAATGTGGGAAATGTGTTTTTATTAATCTTCTGTACAGCTCGAACTCAATGGGCTATCATCGTGACTTTTACTTCAATTAGATACGTATACAAATATATAACATAAGACTTTTAAGGGCGAATAGATGTGAAATGTGTTTTCGATTATTCTTCCATAAATATCGAACCATTCGAGATATCGAAGTGCTGTTCGATTCAGAATTATGTTTACGTAAAGACCGAAAATTTATTTCAGGATATTTTCCAAATTCGACTCCAAAGATGTATAAAAAAAAACATTTTCGATTCGTGATCGATATATAGAGTTCTCATAAAATTTTTAGTTACTGACGCGATTTTTTATTAAGATTAATGGTTACTTAAATACTTAAAATTTAGTTTATTGATTTTTCCAAATTTGACACTTAAGGGGATGAGAAGTTATGAAATGGGATGAAAGGTGTTTTCAATTAATCGTCTGTATATTTCAAAATCAACGGAATTTCGTCCCGGTTTCCACTTAAATTTGACGCCCATTCAATAACCTTAATTATCCATAAAGTATTTTTATTTTTATTTTTTTATTTCGAACACCGAGAGGGAGAAATGACTTGGAATGTGTTTCAGATAAATCCACGACTGCTATCGAACCCATCGAGAAATGGAGTTGCTTTTTTTTTTTTTTTGTTTATTATTATGAATACGTAAATGCCCGTAAACAATTTTCAGAACTTCCTAAATCCGATCTCTTAGAGCTGAGAAGAATTGAAAAACGTTTTTAATGAATCGCCGACTACACTTTGACTCGATTGGTTGTCATTGTGATTTTCCGCTCACTTTTAACACACGGTGGTAAGATATTGTAATGTTCGATAACTAAAAAGGTGAAAAAGCGCAAAATTTGTTTTCATTTACCCCATGATATCTACCCAACCATTTGCGATATTTTTGCGTAACAGTTCGTACCTCAGTGGACAGATCCTGTCATAGTTTTCTAGTCCATTTCTCTCAAAGAAATTACAAAAGTTTCCTCTTTGTTTACAGTGCAGAATGTCATATTACTTTTTAAGAGTGAGGTTGAGTAACTCACTGGACTCACATTCGGAAAAACGCCAGTTTTATTTAAAGAACAGCCATTCTGATTTCTGTTTTCACGGAATTACACCCCAAGCGAATCCTCCGCTGTTTCCTAGCTACAGATCATGGTTCATTCCCACCTACTTTCTTGTCTGTTTCACATATCAAATAATAATAGAGACATAACTCTCAATGTAGTACAGATTCAATTTTTAGTCATTTGTAACTCTGCAATATTTCATTAAAATTAATTATTTTGGTTGTTTACCTTCACGAATTTCTTCATGGTGAAAAGCGTGCAAAAGCTGTAGGATAATACCTTTCGGAATTTTTAAAATTAATTTAATGCAACGTTTTCCTGTTAAATTAATATGAACTATGCATTGGCATATTTGAATTTGACATACAAAACTACGAACGGTAATGGCGGTTCAATAGTGAAATGTAGATATTGAAAACAAGACATCTGAGAATGGGGATGGCACCTAGAAAACAATTTAATGTTTACATTATTCTTCCGAAATATTTTCGCACCAAATGCAACCATGTAAATAAAGTAACGACTCCGTGCGAGTTTTTTTAATTTTCAAATTATTGAGCTTAAAAATGCAATTTTTCAAACGCCGCCGTAAACATTGAAAACACGTTCTTATTGGCTAACAGGCGTATGACGTAGTTGCACAGTTGTTTTCGTTTGTCACCCACCCGCCAAGCATAACAGGTGTAGTTGGTTTTGGAATTTTACTCTGACTTAAAAAAAACTGGGCAAAGTTAATGAACCCAGTTACTTAAATGCTAACTCGTAAAATTTGCTCGTTGTCAATGCATGCACTGTTGCAGTTGAATATATTTTCTTAGTTAATAACGAAGATTTCACTGGTACTGAGTTGAGAGGAGTGAAGACAGCAAGATGGCTCTCACACATTGCGACGTTTTTAGTGGTAGATTTGAGTAAATGTCAGTTTAATTCAAACTCCAGAGTGATGATAACGTACTACGACTTTATTTTATTGTGTGAAATCCACCCAATATCGAGCTAACATTTAACTCAACAGTTTGAATGCGTTTCAGTAAACCTGCTGGCTCGTAAAGATTGGTGATTGAGTGTTCCAATTGTGCGAGTTGGGAAAATTATATAAAACTTTAATTTATCTATTAAAAATCAATTTTGTTCATAATTATTGTTACATTTCTTGTGAGCGACTTTGAGAACTGTCATAGCAGTGCTGTCATCTATTGACGCATTTCCAAAACCCTTCCCACCTCTCGAATTATCGAACAATCACAGCGCCGTGAAATCGCCTGTTGGCTAAGCCGTTTCTACAAGTGGGGCGGCCACGCATTGGAAAAGCAAAAACACAATAAACTGAACAGTTGTCGAGATTTGGTCGCAACTTTCTTTAACTTAAAATGACTTATTTATTTCATTCTTACCGTGTCTTACTGTACACAATACATTGATATAACCACGCATTCCGTCTTGTATTGTCACACGACGCTGTAGTAAATATTGTATGTGGAAGAAATTTAATTGTATTGCTGCACGAAGGAGATACTATACAAACTTATAACAATTCGGTCCCAGCCATACCCGTTCTTACCACACAAACAACTGGATTTAATGCAATTTCACTAACTAAACGTAAGTTGATGTAGAATTAGAGTAAGCAGACATGCAATAACAAGTCCAGTGACGCCACAGGGATATCAACATGGCGGCACTCGTTTTTACTGTGCTAAAATAAGCCCTCTTTTTATTTACGTTTTTCTCGAGTTATAGTGACGCAAATAAAGAAAGTGTGGTACCGTCATTCGTTAAATTAAACGTACTTATAAATAAATATAGAATTTTAAAAAAGGTAACTTCACCAATACCATGCCATAATGTAATTTTCGTTATTACGTACATTTAACTTTTCAACGCACAAAATTAAACTATCTGTTAATGATATGCGTTAGTATAAATTTATTATTATAATTCGTTATTATTTTACTGTAACATTTATTTTTCGTTGCATATGTAGTATGAATGAGGTGTAAAACATGATAAATTGTGGATCTTATAGCACACGCTCAATTAGGTATACCTAAGTAACAGTATTTTTTATAAAGTGAGAAGGGTAATTGTGTAGATACCTTGTGTCCTGCAACACACCAACACACGACGGTAATAAATGTAACGTCATTTAAGTAATGGATTAAATTTGAGTAATTTAAGAAAAATTGAAAGGTTCGGTGGATGAAAGGGGCATGCTACATTTGTTGACTTCTGAGAAAAAAGCAATTTAAAACTTGATGAATCTTAATTATTTGCTTAACATATGCTACGAACATATTACAAGTATTGTGAAGTTTGAACACACCTTGAAAATTTTTCTTCTAAAATATTTTTTTTTTTGTGTTTTTCTAAGAAGTTAATGTGACATGCCCCCTTTGTCCACCAAGGACCTAACAAGGAAAAATCAAGGGTCTTGAAACCAGGAAATGGGATATCTACCGTAACACTGAGTAAGGATGACCGTAGTCAATGGCTCGGGGCTCGGGCCGGTCGGCAACTCTTTCTCCTTCCGATCCTCGTCCCCTCTGCCCGCGGCACTTCTGTAACCTGGCAGTGGGAGTTACTTTCATTGAGTAGAACATTGTAAATAGCCCTAACGAGTAATTGAAATACGTGACTTTAAGGTAATTATGTATAACTGACTCATAATACCAGATGTAAGAAAGGAACAAATAAACGATGGCCAAGTGTAGCGCCATGTTCGGCTCACGAGAGGCTGGGTTCGGCTGTTCTGTTTCCTCATTGGCTGGACGACGTTACTGAGGACTGGATGGCGCTGGGGGCTTTATCCCGAAGCGCTTCACTTGGCCTAAAATCCACATGGCCCAAAAGTAACTTGGCCTAAGATTTTAAAGTGGCGAACAGTCACGTAGCCTAAACGTCACTCGACCTAAGTCGTTTGGCCTGAACGTCACTAGACCTAATCGTCATTAGGCCTAATCGTCACTAGGCCTAAATGTCACTTGGTCTAAACGTCACTTGGCCTAAACGTCACTTGGTATACATGTCATTTAGCCTAAAAGTCATTTGACCTAACATTCATTTGGCCTAAAACTATTTTAGGCCTTATGACTTTAGGCCAAATTGAGTGTACTCCTTTATCTAGCCAAAGAGTACGTGTGAGAGGCGACGTTGAGATTTGGGAGAGAAGTAAATGTGATGCGCGTGTAGAGTGCTGGCGTCTTACCTGGGCCACAGCATCGATCTATGTGTAATGTAATTCAATTAATTGCTTGCAAGAGGGCCTCGGTAGTCGAGGGTCAGACCTCCCGCCTGGGTTCGATCACCGGCGGATTCGGTCCCGGATTTTTTGCATGTTGACCGGTGGGTTTTCTCGGTGAACTCCCGTTTGTCTCCTCCTCTCTCATTCCGTCGCTGCTCCGCACTCATTCATTTTCCGAGCCGGGGAGTGACGGGCATGACTCGCTAGTCGAACAGTCGGCCCAAACTTTACCCCGGACTTCTCTCATACACACTAAAACTTTCCCAGAGAGCGGAAACGCGTAGTAGATTTTCAATTAATTGCTTACAAAAGTACTTGTAGGTTTTGCATGTAATGGTTGATTTTGAACTACTTTTCTCCACCTCAGTGAACGGGGCGTGGCGGTACGTGCGACTGAGTTAGTCAAATTTAAATGTGGAGTAATTAATTATCACTCTTGTACTTTATTAGTCTGTACCAGGGGCGTACACAAGATTTTTTTGGGGGGGGGGTGCTCCCGGGGGTCCTCCCCGGAAAATTTGTATTTTAAAGGTGAAAAATGGTGCTAATTAAGTGTTTTACACACTAAAAACTGCTAATCAAGGTTAGAGCCTGCATCTGCCATTTAAGAATAATACTTCCAAAATCCGTAAATATCTGTAAGTTAGCCACATGCAGGGACATACGCAAGATTTTATGGGGGAGGGGGGATGAACCTTGTCCTTAATCTCTACTTAATGTGTGTGTATTGAAGAATTTATAGTATAGGTCATTCGGGATAAAGTGAGCACTAACATTTTAACCTTTGAAAAATATCGCTAGTCGTTACTGCATATAGTTCAACATTACATATATAGTACCCTTACTGATTGTATGGTTGGCAGCGAAATTACGTGATATAGTTCCGCTTGATTCCTACTTAAATACAACAATACAGAAACAAAATCAACCGAAACCGACATAACTGTATTTTATATAATTAATAAACTTTTTTTATTAAACTGTATCGATTCATACTGACTACACAATTTATTTTACACGCGCAAACATCAAGTGACGTGTCCTGAGAGGTTAGACAATTCCCGTCGTTAACCGTTACGCGCGGAAAGATATGAACTGGCTGAAAATAGAACTTTAGCAGGGTTTGTGTGAGTGCTCACTTTATCCCGAAACCCCTATAACACATATATGTTTATGTTGCATATATACAAAATAAATTATACAGTAACTGTTAAATTGTGCTACTACCTCTAGGCAACTCAGTAGGGAAACACGACGTGTTCTTCGAACATTTTGTGATCGCTTTTGTGAACACTTTTCATACATGATAACTTCTTAATATAAAAATGCGTACCGTCCTTGGTCTGTACAGCATGAAGTGAACATTCGCAAGGGAATGCAAATTATAACAACTGGGGACCCTGGATTTTCGCGAGAAGATTTCTTCATCAGCTTGTTTAAATGCACTATGCCTAGGGCTGTGAACTTTCCGCGAAAATAATCTTGCCCCTGTTTATTTCAGCGCCGTACGTGCACATCTGCTGTTCTGAGTCATAGTCACTGATTGGATGGTTTGACTCACACGTTTCTTGGGCTTCTGCCTGCAACTCACATGTGTGTGGTGTTGCGGTTACCTTATTCTGATTGGTGCTGTCAAATGAGAGACTTCACTTCACAAAGACACGCTGTCAATAACTATGACGCAAAGCTGCAAATGTTCACTTAAGGCACTGAAACAAACTGGGGCAAAACTCTTTTCGCGAAATGTTCATATCCCTAATTATGCCCACATTTGCAGCAATACGTCGTGACTTAGTGCAGAGGCGTCGCGTGTTTGACCGCTCCAATCAGAATACGTTTGCTGAGACATGACACGTCTGCGATTGGCGGACAGAATGTTAAGTCGTCTGAATGTTAAAAATATCAAGTCACTGACAATGAATAGAGACACTGGAAAATCGCGAAAATATTTAACGTAGTCTCCAATAAACTGTAGTATCTCAATTGTGACACTTGTGAACAGGTTTCTGGCAATGTGTTAAAACTGTACAGTTCTAATGGACGACTTGAAGTACACGCCCTCTGACGTCACCGCAGGGGAAAAGTACTGTGGGAAACAAAGCTTGTTTACAAACATGCTGATTTGTTAGTTGGTAATTGCAGAAAGCAAAAATGTTGCGCATTCATAGATTTGCATGCAAGTGTAAAACATATTGTCATAGGCATAGCCCGATATACATTAAATGTACATATTGAAGGGACAATTTGTGTAAATATCATTAAAGACTGTCCATTAGAATTAAGTATCAGATGTTCTTAGTATTAAGTGGTGGCAATCACGGCAAAATAAAACAGGCTAGAATTGTAGTACAGAGTTGGTGCAAGTTTTGTTGTACTCTGTGTAAATAGTATTATGTGATAGGGATGATAGTAGGATGCTTAGGGAGAGTTGATGTATAAATTTATAGACTGGGGAGATGATGAGATGAGAGCCAGGGTAGTCGCCCACACATCTGTAAGTACTCTGGGCTGTGTAGCCGTCAATGGTGACGAAGTGCCGGTCGACCCCTCCTGCTGCCTGCACGAGGCCACCAGGGGATGGGGGCGAGGAGAGGCAAGCTAAGGGCCAGGTCGCCCAACTGTTTGATTTAAATTTCAAGTATTTATATATGTTTTGTCATAAGTATAGGTAATTATAAGAAATAATGATGTAGAAATTAGAGAAATGTAAGCTGCGATTTTATGGAAATAAAATCACCACGAAGGATGATCGTAATGGCCCGAATTCGGAGCAATACCGGAAGGCCGGGTATTTGAAACAAAGCTCCTGATTGGCTGGGGGGAGCCGCGTCTGAAATCGCCGCTTGGCGTTCGTGGCGGCAGCGGTGCCGGGGGAGACTTGTCTAGGACTTAGCCGCTGACAGACGCGTGTGTCCGTGTCCCGCGGGTCCGCGTCTCGGTAGGCCACCAGGGGTGCGTTACCAAGAGCCTTTATTACGCGTTTAATTACATTTAATTGTCGGGCAAAGGCGATTAGACGTCCGCCGATTTAATCGCAATTCGCAGGCCAAGAAGCTGGCACAGTGGCCTGAGTGCGGTGCGGGAGGTCGTTGTGCGATTCCTGTCGCGAATAAGGGCGTTTACGACCGTGTGGAGTGGGTTGCCATATAAAGAAATATCACTCGTTTCACTTGGTAGTTTGAACCTATATAGATTCTCGCAAAGTAAGTGTTGAGTGGTTGGTCACTTACTGACATTGATTGACTTGTGATCGTGAGTAAATCAAACCCGCTGGGCTAGTCGAGGCAATTCCTGGCATGGGATAGATTTAATCAAAGCCTACATTGATTAATCAACTAATAAAATTAAAGTAACTCCGCTCTTAAAAGAAGGGGGAGGTTACAATATTAGTTTCAATTTCATGGCTAAGATACGCAAATACATAAGATTACTGTTTACCTGAGAAAAAAAACGGCAAATTCCAAACAAATAATCAATTTTCTTGACGTACATCTCATCCGGGACATGTGAAGCCAATCAGCTAAATGAAGGTTATGTTCGGCTGCGGTATCCATGGAGATTATTGTATCCCACACCTGACTGAAACTCCGCCTCTTTTCAAGTCGTCCATTGGGTCTGTTGAAGAAGGACACAGTGCTTCATATACACGATAGCCAGTATAGGTACAAAACCTTCAGTGTTATACGTAGCATGTTGGAGCCTAGCAAACAATCAACTTTTCCCGTGATTTACCAGTGTCTCTAACAATAAAGCACAGCTGCAAATTTACATATAAAGCATTGAAACAAGTTGGGGCATAAATCTGTGGGCTAATGCAAGAACAACCAATGTCAATATACCGTGTGTTAATTAAGCATATAATGCCTTATTATCACGCATATGGTATACTGACATTGGTTGTTGCAAATATGTGTTGAAAATAATTTTTACTATGTAGTCTAATATTTTCTAGCAGAAAAATCATATAGATTTGGCTAATTATTTCATTAATGGGAATTTCCTTAATTGCATTATTAGCTGAAACCATTGTGTATTTTGTCTTAAAAAAATTAGTTTATATTGCTTATAACAAAACTGTTCGGAAAATGTTCGATTGTTCTCTTAAGTATCGTAAAAACTAGTGATATAGTGAAGGCAGTCGAAATTATGATCACGGCGTGGTAGATAAATAAACACTGAAAACATCAATTGATTTCTACGCATTTTTCGAAGCCAATATGGATAAAAATACTCAGTGACAATCCTAGATAATGGTATTTGCCAAATTCATGAGTAAATATTTAACAAGAATTACTATCTAGTTACGCGTGATCTCTTGCGCCGCACTTAAATGCACGAGGTTCCGGCGTCAGAGATTGTGCCTCAGAAGTTCGTTAACACTGGAAACAATTTTGTAAAAAAGCGTTGGTTAAAACTATTGTCTGGGATTGCTATTGTTTAATTTTCGCAAATTGGCTTCAAGAAACCTACAGTTATTGATTAATGCTGTTAGCGTTGAATTATGTACCACGCCCTGCGAAAATTCAGGGTCCCTAATAACTACTGCTGCGTCTGGTCCAATCGTTTCATATTACTATACAAGTGAACATAATAATCCTACACGACATGTACCATTCGCTTATTTGTACTACGGAAATAGCGGCGTAACAACTAGGGGAGTGGGGGAGGGGGCAGGGTGTATAAATTGCCCCCACTCCCCTAAATGTTGGAAAGGGCGCTCAAATGTTGTTTTATTTTATTTTTAAGGAATTGTAATGTTTGTGTAAACTAGGCCTGCTGATCAAATATTGTTGTACATATATTTGCTTCTAGATATTGTAAAATGAAAAAATTAAAACGTGCAAAATAATTTCAAATTCCTTACTTGAAAAAAATAGGAGAAGGGGGAGGGGCGCCAAATTACCTGCCCCTCCCTAAATTAGAGAGCTTGTTTCGCCACTACTGTGTATTATATGTAGGTCATCATATTAAATATTGATAAGTACAGAAATCGCAAATTTGTAGGATTATTTTACGCATTTTCATGCCTGTAGTTTGAAAATCTGACAGTAGCTAAGCCACGTTCTCTTTTTGTACAGAAGAGGTTAACGCCTAAAACTTTAATATAATATCCAAGAACATTTATATGCCACTGATATATTCTATGAACTCAAGTTCTGAATATACAAATACACAATACATATTTATTAAAAAACGTACTGTACCTGTGTTCAGGTAAAACTTGTGATGATTTTCGCGGTCATATCGAATAATGTGTTTGTTCAGCTCACAGCACGAAATTAATTCAGTGACAAGGTGACGTTTAGAAAATTGGCTCGTATGTAACAGAACATTTTGTAAGTGAACAAAAATAAACATGTTCTGTAATTTTTTGAATAACAATAAAATTATTAATAACGAGATCTGATGCCTGAAAAATTGTCTCAATAAATTTTTGGAACCAAGTTAATCAGACGCAGAAAACTGTGTCACTACTCTGTTAAAATATTTTACTCTATAGTGTGCAGGCGTATTTTTTTTTTGCCGGGATTATACACAACTAGTTTATATAAAAAACAATATTTATTATTTAAAAATTAAATGGAGATTCTTTTCCATGGATGTCCATGGAAAAACACTCGTTTTTAATCAAAATTACGTGCTGACTTAACGACATAAAATCGTATTAACTTCGTTGGCAAAATTGGCCTAAAGTTGCGGGAGTTATTAGTTCACTGATCGTTTATATGATTAAGACATAAATATTCTCAAGGAAAATTTTCCAGACGATGGTTCGCAACAAAAAAAAACCTGTTTTTGATTGTCTTCGAAGCTTTCCTTTCTTTTTCATAGATTAATTAATTTGTATTTAATCTCATGAAAGGATTATATATGCTTTGCTCTGTTGGCAAAGAAGTAGTGGCACGTTATTTCAAGTTTTAGAACCAAGCATCTGTACCACATAACCCCAAATAAGTATTTTTTTTTCATTACGTCAGCAATATACATGTATTTATGCACAAACTTGTCTCTCCGCCTATTTTCCCCCACTTCAGAAAAAAAAAGTTAAAAGATTATTACTTACTGGACTGGATCCATGGCGTTTTCGGTCAAAGCAATAAAGATGGAAATTTTCAGCCCACTCTGTCGGGTTGTTTACGCGCTGGGGAAGTGAGCCGCTCAACAAGTGGCGATGTGCTCTCGGGAGACGCTAAAGGTTGGTTGGACTGTGTCGGGAGAGGGAGAGGGAGGAGAGACTCTCAACGGTTGCCCGTGTCGCGCGCCCGCAGACAGCGCGTGATCCTGTCTCCGGCAAGGTCACCGCTGCGATCAGATCCTCTACTCGGGAAGGTCACGGCTGCGATCACTCGTCTACGTCCCCGCTTCCGAATAATCTCATATGACTCGCGATCGAAAATAATCGTGAATATATGTTCAGCTTAAGGTTGTTCAAGTGGGGAAAAAACATAATTTTATATTTGTATGAAATAGTGTTAGTTTTGTACACATTACTTGAGAGTACATATATCTCTAACGGAAAAAAATTAGCTCATCTAGTTTTCCTGTAATGGCACTTCAAAGTCAAAATTTGCGTATTTTTACTTCATACAAAACTTGAAAACCAGTTAACATAATGAAATGAAAAAAATCATATCAAAACTACGCGTTACTGTCTATGGCCTGTAGCATTTAAAACCCGTTACAAAAAATGTTTATGTTAAATAAAA